>JAGPOY010002699.1:5438-19796 GCA_018983105.1 Silene uniflora
ATGAGTGAGGTAAGTTGAAGTCACCGGCTTTCATACCACCTCGAAAGAGTTGGACACGAATGTCCAATAGAAGCCATGAAGTCAGCAACCTTGTTGGCTTCACGAAAGCAATGTTTAATTATCAATTCATCGAACAAATGAAGGTCTAATTTCACATCCTTGATAATACTAGAAATTTCCCACGGAATTTGCCAAGTACTACGGAGTGAGTTAATAACACATAAATTATCACCTTCCACAATTAACTTTGAGATTCCTAATTGTTTAGCGGCTAAAATACCTTCTTTTAAAGCGAGGGCTTCCGCAACAAGAATGTTATTAGATCCGCACTTTTTTGCTCCTAACAAAACGATTTTACCATCATGATCTCTTATACAATATCCTAAAGCAGCTTTATTGCCTTCTATTCTCGACCCGTCAAAATTTAGCTTTAGGAAACCGTTTCTAGGTTTCTCCCACCAAATTTCTTCATTACTAGAGTTGATTCTAGTTGAGTTTTCTTTTTCGGGATTATTTAGATCCTTATGTCTAGTCTCATTCCAGTTCTTAATGCTATTATTACATAACATAATAATTTTGCCGATATTGATATGAGCATTGTTAAAGATAATGTCATTTCTATAAAACCATGCATTCCACCAAATAAAAATAATTTTAGTGAAATCATCTCTAGGAATTAAGTCTTTAAGATAATTCAATAAGTCTTGCTTGTGACGGGTCACCATTTGTGACGGATATTTTGTGAGATAAAATGGATACAAAATGAGTTAGTGGAAAAAGGGGACCACATAAATAGTGTTGCAGAGAGAGAAAAAGTGGTTACTTTGTGAGATAAAATGGTATCCGTCTTCTCCTTGTGACGGATATGTCATGTCTTCAAGGAGAATTTGTGAAGATAATTAGATAATTGAGTTTCATAAGAAAACTTTGACTTGTAATATTATCATACTTTGACAAAAAATTGTTAAAGCTAATAATATTCATGTCATGGATAACCGAACCAATTAAGGGACATTCGTAAAAGAAATGATCTTTATTTTCAATATGATGGTTGCACAAAACACAATTAGGTGGGATATCAATATGACTTTTAAGAAGTCTCTCTTTCGTTGGGAGACCATCAACACAAACTTTTCAAAGGAAAAATTTTAACTTTGGAGGAATATTCAATTTCCAAATCCAGTGAAATTCACATTTTTCAAGATTTTGATCAAACAAACCTTGTGCTAACCATGTTGCTGTTCTAGTAGAAAATTTTCTATCTACGTACAACCCCCAAAGGAGGGTATCCGGAATATCATTTTGTGGCAATGGAATGTTAGTAATCTGATTATAATATCGTTATTCACTAAAGTGGAT
Source organism: Silene uniflora (assembly GCA_018983105.1). Taxonomy (NCBI): domain Eukaryota; kingdom Viridiplantae; phylum Streptophyta; class Magnoliopsida; order Caryophyllales; family Caryophyllaceae; genus Silene; species Silene uniflora. Next base: position 6,798 of record JAGPOY010002699.1, read on the forward strand.
AATTTACAGACATCCCATTGTTTATCAGAGGTTATAAAATCCTTAACCAAAAGATTAAGATCACGGGTACTATCATCACCAATATTACTGGTAATTGGGTATGAAAATACCCAATTGTCAGTCCAAAATTTAATATTGCTACCATTCCCTACCTGCCATCTCAAGCCTTTTCTAAATAGAGACCGAAGACTCATAAGTTTACGCCATTGCCAGGAAGAGACTGAATTAGGCTTATGATCAAAAAGTGAACAATTTTTTAGGTATTTCTTAGTAATCATTTTGACCCATATGCTTTCCTTATCCATAAGAATTTTCCATAAAAGTTTCATTTAAAGAGCTTTATTAGCTGCTTCAGAAGGTTTTATCCCCAGTCCACCAACCGATTTCGGTAGACAAACTTTATGCCAACCAATCAAATTAGGTGAGCGCTGAGAAGGATTCTTATTCCAGAGAAAGTCTCGATTAATCTTATCTAATCTATTATGGATGGATGAAGGAAGGAGGAAGCTTTGCATTGAAAAGTTCCTTTCGCGGCTAAATTAGCATTTACCAAAACCACGTTGTGAAACTAGATTCTATATCAAGCTTTAGTATTAAAATCAGTTTGATGTTACAAGGTTATGAATCACAGCTAGAGCGACTAGACTATTAATCGTAGTGACATTGACCATATTAGAATAGGACCAATAGGTAATTGATAAATATAGTTTGAAATGATCATTAGTTTACAATTCAAATATTACATGCTCTGACCATACTTTATGATCAAGATCAAGATCAAGATCAAAATCAAAATCAAAATCGCGACTATTTTCTAGAATGCTAAAATAAAACCTGATCATAGTTTAACAGTCTTCATCTGATATGAGAGTTTATGTCATTAGCTTAACCTTCACGTAGAATCTTATAATTCTTTCTTCTCCGTTGATGAAATTTCAGCACGAGGCATGAGAGGACACGAGCTCCAGAACGTTTGTAATCTGTATACGAGCATGGACAGTGTACAACTGTACTGTTGCTTTGAGAATCAAACATCAAGATCACCAACGATATTACGTAAACATTTGAAACATCGGAAGAAAATATATAAAGCAGCTTCACAGCTACCTTTCTCCTAAATATAATCCTTCAAAATTTGCCTCAGGTATTCTTCTTGCTCAGTACTCCCTTGGAGTTCTTGCCACTGCAACATACAGCAAATGTAAGATTCGTAATTTCTGAAAAGTAAATGTGAGCGACAAGATCACTAACATTAGCCCCAATGCCTGAAAAGTGCCTCAAGAACAATGCATCCAACTTCAGTGACCATGATTCCACTTTCAAGTTTCGCTCTAGTTTCAGGCCAATTTTTCAGAGACGAGCACACGTTTTTAGAATGCAGCTGATGATTTTTTGAAAGTGAAGTACAGATATATTTGAGACATAAGGCCTAGAAATCATTAAAACTTTAAAAGCCATGCTAATTGTTTAGTTATACCATTTTCTCTACTAAGGTCAAGCGGGACTCTTTTTGTCGGTTTAAAGATGAGTGTAAGTGTCGGATTAGGAACGATCGGATACAAATCATCTACCCATATCCTTAAGTGTGCTGTTGTGATGAACCTCCCAACAGAGAATCTAGTGAATAAGATACAAACTGCTACACCAAATCGTCACACACCCCTTTGAACACTGGATGCATCAGCAAAAATCTTTGGTCGATTAAATGAAGCTGGCCAAAATCACCATTCACCAGACAGATTCAACCTGACTTCAAGTCATGCTACTTATCAGTTATGGGTTTTGACCTTGATTTCAAAGTCGGTTGTCGCAAGCCTAATCTAGTCCATTGTACCGAAAATTTTGGCAGTCGCCACAAAAAAAATTGCGGTCAAGGAACCTTCAATACCATTGTACAACGGTCCTGATAAAGTCTCACGAACACGATTTAACACCCATGAGGTTGACACACTTGAAGAGGAATGTCTAGCATTTTATACGGAGTGAATAAGTTGATACTGACGGAGTATCAAGCAGATTTATCAACTAAGAGTCAACGTAAGGTAGTCCAACAATAAGACATCAAGCTCTATCTATAACACAGAGCGACAATGAAGCATGAAAAGTAACAGCAGGCATTGAGGATCATCATAAACAAATTAAACATGTCAGACATTATGTTTTAAAAACCTTACCTCCTGATGAGAAACAGACACGAGATTCCACCCAGAAGAAGCAACATGCCGCCGTTTCAGCATGGTGTGCCCAAGAGGCACCCCTGTAAATTCAGTGTCGTGTTATAAGATAAGTTGAGGCTACATTAGTACCCTTCTATCTCACCCGATTAGCTTCATTAGGCAAAATTCTCCTCACATAAAAAAAGCAAGTGGACGCCAACTGAGTGAAATAGAGGGAGTAGTATTGAAGCTTTGAAGGACTGTTACTAAGATTCATATATGTGTCTCGACATAAGGGATTCACCATGAGTCCTTTTATAGATACGTGAGCACGCTGCACGCCCTTTGAAACAAAAATGTACTATCTATTTGAAACACAGTAATTTTTTTTTTTTTTAAAGTGCAATTGAAAATCTAAGGGTTAAATTCAGAAATTATCAAATGTGTCAACAAAGTTTCTTCCTCTATTTTTCGCCACGCGCCTCCCTTTTTGGGTCTTCTAAGAGAAATGCAAGACTGAGATGGGTTGGGTGTGATTCAATACCCAACTCAAAAGTGAAGAGTCGAACTAATATAGCTGAAGAGTGAGAATGAGCACCTGTATTTCTGGAGAAATGAGTAACTCCGTCAATTTCCAGAGCAAGTTTCTTGTTAACCACGGCAGCATCCAATGAGTACGCATCCAAGTCATACTCTTTCACCCATTCCAGCCCCGTAGAGTAAAGAAGACGAGCAACTTCCTTCTGGAATGATGACGTGACCTTTTGATTAAACCTTTTTGTTCTCCCTGCACGAGCCATCTTCTCCTCAACATCGCTTCTTAGTGATAAATTAAGAGACGAATACTCAAGCTTCAAGCACTGATTTGCCAAAAACACTTGAGATGCAAACATGACATCCTCTCTATACTGATCTGTAAGCCTTCCTTCTAAGAATTTCTGCAGTGTTGTCCACACATTGCTGAAAAAATTGCGACCCATCTGACCAAGAACAGTATAAGACCATGCAATATTTCCAAGTTCGTCTCTATTGAAATGAAGGACAGGACAACTTGAACCTTCAGAAACTACAGTTTCTTCACGATTTAGTGCATCTCTAACTGAGGAACACTGAAACTGCTCTATATCCGTATATACGTTGTCCAAAGCTTCTAGGAAAGCGTCTGCAGGTTCATTTAGAAAAGCAAAAGCCCATAATAATTGAGCAAGCTCTTGAGCACGGAAAGTGTGAATTATCTCTGAGGCTCTCTTAGACAATTCCGAGAAGAGATCTGGTGAAGAGTGCCGCATTGAGGCAAAGGCACCGGCTACATTAGCAACATTTTGGGAATTGAATTCACTAACTTTGGTAATGGCAACCTCGGCAACCCTATCCATCTCAGTCAGATATAGAAGGTCTCCTCCAATTTTGGACAGTGCCCAAGCAATGTTCGAAATCCCTTGAGCTGAGCACTCTGGTAATGCAGTCATAATAATTCCAACCAGCATAGACATCCCCCGCTGGCGAGCAAAGGCTAGCCTTCGCGTTTCCGTCATCGATACTTTCTCCATGTTCTTAGCAATCCTATGAATTGTTGTAGCAAGATTTAAAGGAGATAAAGGGGAGGGGCTCAAGCCTTTCCCCACAGCAATTATCGTCTCAGAAACCACCTCAAGCACTTCTTCTGCCGTTTGGGCATCTACAACCATTCTATTCAAGTTAACCTCTTTCTTACGATCAGAAGGACCGTTAAATTGTGATAACCTTTGAACAAATGTTTCCATCACTTCCTTCTTCCTCTCCTCATACATTCCACCTCCAAGCATGCTAACAGTCTGTCGAAGATGCTCCCTACCATCTAGGCCACCCACATCACTCACTTCCAATTCATCATCCGAATCCAAACCATCATCATCATCATCTTCTTCATCATCATCAACCTTTGATTTCTTTTTACCAACATTCTTATCAACAACCTTTTTCTTACTCTTCTTACTTTGTTTCGGCTTCTTACTCACCATACTCTCCAAACGCCGAGTCATCCCCCTATCCTCAATCGACTTCAATGCAACTTTCCTTGCCCTCACACACCAATCCATACTATCCGTACCCGCCAACAACCTCGATTTCTCTTCTTTCTTCTTCTCAATTGGATCCAACCCTACCGACCGACGCTTTCCTAAGAATTCCAATTCCCAATCCTCCACCTGAGACTCTTCTTGCTTCCCACTCCCAGCATTCACAACATAAACACCATTTCTTCCAAAAGTTTCACTCTTTTTACCTAAACACACAAATTTCACCCTCTTTTCCAAAAACTCAGATGGTAATTTACCCATTTGATACTGTAAATTACCTTTACAGCAAAGAATCAAGGGTTTTAAACAACTTTCACTGCAAAATGAACTGGTAAATACCTCCATTTTTGCAGTAATTTCCCTTTTATACTATAACTAACAGTAATTCGACATAAAGTTCAGTAAACTAAGTAAATACTTCTAATTTCAGTGCACTAGAATTACAAGTATACTGGAAGAAACAGCATGTGGGTCAATTAGAATTCATATGATTGAAGAAACAGAAAAAGGAAACATACCCAATTATTTCTGGGAAGAGAAGATTGATAGAAATTGGATAGCAGGGTTGAGTTACACTGCTAACTAACTGTATCAGAAGAGCAGCATCAAATAACTACTGCTCTTTTTTGTTTGTGTGATAACTGAGAAGCGAGAAGTCTGAAAATTGTGACGATAAGAAAAGGTATAAAATCAGTTGGTCTTGCACAATACCTACCGTGTCACAAACTCGTTTTATTTTTACTTTTATTTTTAATTTTAATCAGGTAGGAGAATTAGTGTTGAAAAATAGCTTCCCGGCGAATTGAAGCGAATAATAATAATAATAATAAGGGTATTTGTCAGAAACTACCTTACATTTACACCCATTTGTGAACAACTACCTTACTTTATTTTTTTTGTTTTCAACTACCTTACATTTTATTTTTTTGTTAACACCTACCAAAAATAAGACTCAGGCCACTTTAGTCGAATTTCCGGTGATGACATGACTTTCTCACTTGTGAAGCTCTTCCTAATTAAGAGTAATAGATTATTTGTAGTATAAAATAGCTTAATTCAAGTACATAAATTGAAAACGAATAAATCAATGTACAATTACCAATAAAAAAAAAGGAGAAAGGTGCCAGCAAGATTAATTGATCGAAAGCGACACCGCGACGGTAAAGAAGAAGGATGCAGTAAAGATGGTGATTAATTAGGGGTAGATGAGATAAGTAATGAAGAAGATGGAAGAGGGGCTAGGTTAAAATAAAATCATGTTGGTTTAGGCAAAGGGTTAAAGGTAATAAAAACACACGAATGAATAGGAAGAGCTTCACACGTGAGAAAGTCAGGTCATCACCGGAAATTCGACTAAAGTGGCCTGAGTCTTGTTTTTGGTAGGTGTTAACAAAAAAACAAAATGTAAGGTAGTTGAAAACAAAAAAAATAAAGTAAGGTAGTTGTTCACAAATAGGCATAAATGTAAGGTAGTTTCTGACAAATAACTCTAATAATAATACTCAGTATCATACAAATGTGGGTTGATAATTAGTGGCGTTAAACTCAATAAAATTTTAGTGATAGTAAAAAATCGTAATTGATCGATGGTCCCTTTAATCAAAGGTAAAACTTAGAAGTTAGAACTATGTTTTTTATTTATTTATTTTTATTGTTTTAAAATTTAAATTTCACCCAAAATAATTATTTTAGGTACAAGATTATAAGGTAAAACTGTCAAACCGGTCGGAATAAATATTTAAGATTAGCTTAACAACAAACAACAATAATGTGACACGTAGATTGTGAAAATGAGGTCATATGCATTATGCAACTAATGCAAGAGGATATACGAATAGATATCACCTAGATGTGGAGTAGACTAATTTAGACTTGATTAGCTATAACATGAGAAATAGCTACCCTAAAAATATCCTCACGCAAAATAGTACGTTAGTCTACCGATGGATGGTCTACAACAGTAATATCAGTACTTATGTGCTCGATTTTCACTATCCAACTACTGTTGGAAATGAGGGCTTTGCATTTGTTATACAACTTATTTGATCATTAGTGGCCTGGTGAAATAATGGCCAGTGGCCACATCGGCACTCGGCCGCAATCCATTAGGATACAATTGGAGCATCACAATATGACAACATCGTGATTCGTGATGGTTACAAACTGCTCCAGTTGTACCAGGCACGAACTTAAAACTAAAATTTTGGGATAGCGGATTTTCTACAAGTTCTATAGTCTATACTTAAGTTAAGGTTTCATATTTAAAATCCTGGGGTAGCAAAAATCAATAATCGTAACTATTTTCCAAAGTGTGATGTAACGAGTGCTATCCTTTGCTGCTATCTAGGTTTCCCCATATCCCCTAGTACCAAAGTCAACAATTTCTCAGTTAATAAACCAGTTTCTTACTTACCTTTCTAACATACATACATGTCATTTTCATGTTTAATTAGATGAGATCAATTTCATTTGGTTAAGCAAGGAATGATTCCAAAGCATATGCTTTTTCATTCCTTGTACTACATAAATCGACTCGCAATGTCGCAAACAACACAAAATAATAATGCCCAATGTTTTCATCTCTTCTTTGTTTTAAATCTTAATCCTTGTGCCGGAATGAATATGTTTTGCTGATGGTCACCTAACCATTTAAGATCTTTTGGTCTATGCTCGAGCTAATCAGTGTACGCTTAGTGCGTGGTTAGATGACCATCAACAAACACATTCATACTAGTACTTTTTTTTAGTCCTTCCTGCATCACATCTGTATCTCGGGATCTACTCGAAATCATTGGTTTATGAACAAGTGTCAAATTGGTAAGGCCCTCTTATACTTTAACTCTGAAATTAAATTAGTACCAGAAATAATAAAATGGAACGTATAATTGGGAAATAATCGAGTGACTAAGAAAATTGTTACAATAAAAAACAAGACCTCGTTATGAAAATGCGTATCAAATAAAAGAGTTACTTGAAATTTATGATCAAGATCAATAGTAAAAGTGTTACAAAAAACGCACAAGGTACCAAAAAGTATTAAGATATGAGTTAGTGGGATACCGTATATTGAAAATGTTTTGGGGTTAATAACGGGTAAGAAAATCCAAATTTTATGTGAATACAAACTCTATTGATGATTTGGGTCAACTTTGAGTCATTGAGTAACATCTTAGTCCCCCATTCATAATTTCATACCAAATGTGGTCTCATGCACACACATTTCATGAGGTCATGAAATTAAGCAAGTATTTCATGATGTAACACCCAAAAATGCCTTCATTTTCACACCTTTAATTTCTTCTCCCAAATTCATGCACCACCAACACCAAGTTATGGCGTCCGGTTATGATCTTGTTCAAAAGATGCGAAAATGGGTTCAATCTGATCCTTTAAGTAAGTTATACCCCATCCAAACCATCTGAAATCCTGGTTTTTGCCTTATGTTTTGTGCTCGAGTTTCATTTTGTGTTGAATAAAATTTTGTATAAACGAACTTGTTGTAAATGATGATAATTAGGTGGGTGGGAAAAATGCTGGGAGATAGGATTGACAGCATGGGATTTGAGACAACCAACGCCGATAATTGAGCACCTTGTTCGGAATGATCTTCTTCCAAAAGGCCGGGCTCTTGTTCCTGGTTGCGGTAGTGTAAGTCTTATGTCTTTCTACTAAAGCAATAATAAATTTAGATTTGTCAGTTTTACCGAGTTAATGACATTAATGTATTGCAGGGCTATGATGTAATGACATTAGCTTCTCCTGACCGCTATGTTATTGGATTGGATTTCTCAAAGCTTGCCTTGGAAAGAGCCAGAGAGGTGAACTTCCGTCTCTTTTCCTTGGTTTTTGTTTTTGACATGGCATTCTTTATGGCGTGTATTAGGCTGCGCTCTAACTTGCTTTTGCGCTCTTGTCTGATCAGCTGGTTACAACGTCCCCGAATGGCGCCTGCTTTTCCTTTGTACAAGCAGATTTCTTCACTTGGAATACAACTGAGCTATTTGATCTCATTTTGGATTACTCGTGAGTGACACGCTATTTATTTGCTGTTGATTCTAATATATAAAGTAGTACCTCTTTATGCATGAATAAACTTCTTGTTTACAATATGCAGATTCTTTTGTGCCATTGAACCAAAACAGCGGTCAGCTTGGGCAGGCCGCGTTGCAGATCTCTTGAAGCCTGATGGAGAGCTTATTACTTTAATTTTTTCGGTTCTTCTCAGAACCCTTCTAAATATCACTCTTGAAGCACTGCCACTGTTTTGATTTTCGGCATCTACGTACTTTGCCTTGCGAAAGTTAATCTCTGAATTGTATTCTTACATTCTTACTGCAGATTGGTGATGTTGACGATGGCCCCCCTTATAAAACATCTATTGCTGAGTAAATTCATTGCCATTACATGCTTTTGTACTTGTCGTTGTTTACCTTTTCGCTCTTTCCCCATCATCTACTGAAAGTCATTTTGGTTATATTATGGTGTTTAATAGACTAAGCTATTTCGTCCGTGTAGTTATGAAATGGTGTTGCACCCGTTGGGTTTCCAAGCAATATCGATTGTTGACAATGAGCTTGCTCTACCCTTTCGTAAGGTAAGTTATATTTTGTGCATCGATGTGCAGTTCTACAATGTTACTCTCTTCGTTCCAATCATTTGTTTACCTTTTATTTTCTTTGTGAGGGGTGTTGTAATCAAATGTAAACAAATGATTGAGACATAGAGAATAAAAGACGAGCAATAGAGCCAAACAAGACATTTTTGAATAAAAGACTAAGTCATAATGTCCATATATGTTGAAACTTCATTCTTTGCGAAATTCTTTGGTCATGGCCTTGCCATTTTTCACCTCTTGAGTCTTGACATCGGTGTTTCAAATATAGGGAAAGGAGAAGCTTGGAAGGTGGAAAAGGATGATGGAAGCATCTCCGCGTTGAGCATGGTGCATTGCTTATCGTCTATCGCTTAAAATGATGTAGTCATTTAATAACAGAAATATATGAAATTTAACTCTATTATTTCGCCCTTCATGCCTACAGAATGATCATTAAGGGAGATCTTGTTGTTACAAATCTATGATTTTCTTTGTATTTCTTGAGGGAATTGATTGCTCCTGACAGGTCGGAACCAAGAATTGCATGTCATGGGGCTAATTATGTTTTTACCAAACATTGGTTAACTAATTTATGCAGTCGCCACAGTCAGCTCGATTTTCAGATCCATGACCTAACGTTTTTAATGAATACTGATTAAACAAACAAAATAGCAGAATGAAAAATTGGAGACATGACATTAATCATAATGTTACGATCTGAAATCGATTCAACCAACAAATATAAATTCAATGATTAGTAATGTAAACTACATACAATAATACAATTATGGTCGTTTCTTCACAACTAAATACAGAATCAATAGTAAATCGAAGAACCAGCCTTGACCCCGACCCCGGTGGACTAGTAGTAGATGATATTTTAGACTTATTTCAATTATTTCATTACTCTGATTGTATGCATGTGAAACGGGAGGGCAATACCGTAGCGCATAGTGTGGCACGATTATGTAAGTCGACGGGAGAAGAAATTGTATGCTCCTCAAATTTTGCTTGAGCTTGATCTAGGGCATTAGCATTTTGCTATTATTTTGAGACGGTCTTTCCCATAATTTCGAAATTCTTGTCCAAATGAAATCATGACCACTTTGATGAGGGAAGTGGTCACCTTTTGAAACCAATGCTTCCAAAACCTTTAAGTTAATAATTTTCACTTCTGGGTTGCATTACAATTTTCTTGCAAGACCCAACTTGCCTTGCGAATTGTGCTTTGCCTCATAAGCACAATTACGTGAGTTGAAGGGGCGTTGAGTGCGCTAATACTCAATCGGCTAGTTAGTAGAGTAGTTATAGCGATACTTATATTGTGCATCCGCTTTGCTAGCTATGGAGAGTCTTATTTTCCCTTCTTACTCGAGGACGAGTAAGGGTCAAGTGTGGGGAGGTTTGATAACGTCATTTCATTCCTCATATTTCGACTTTAAAGACTCCATATTATCGGCATTTAGCTAGTTTACAAAGCCATTTTGACTATATTAGCTTAATCTTGTCCAAATCCCGCTAATACTTGCATAATTAGTTTTCCCGAACCTTTGTACTTGTTTTGACTTCATTTTTTGCAGGTATACCAATCGGGGATGCTAGCAAGACGGGATTGGAGCAAGCTTAGCAAACAAAAGGAAGGAAAATTGAAGAGTGCTGCCGAGGGGTACAATTTCACCCGACCGGGTATAATTGTACCCGACCGGGTACAGTCAGTTTTTAGGCGTTTTTGGGCTGTTTTTGAGGTTTACCCGACCGGGTAAAATTGTACCCGACCGGGTACAATTACGCCCCTCGGCTGCCATTTCTATTCTAGTGAATTGTATTTCCTTTTGGGCTTTGTAAGACATATATATACTTAGATCTAAACATAATTAGGCATCTAATCTTTACTATTAAGCAAAAATTTGTGAGAATTAAGGAGAAGTTATTTAATCTTTCAATAATTAAGTCATTAATCTTTCAACAATTATTGTAAGATTTGGGTTTTTGTAAGAAGATTTGGGTATTTTGATTTATGTTATTGGAATCAAGTTCTTCATCTTTCAATAAAAGTTGGTATAATTCCTTTCCTTTGTTCTTTCATTTTACTTTGTTCTTCCTTTCAATTCCTTTGCTAGATCTAGTTGTTGTTAATTGATTATTTCTATAATAATCACTCTTTTGTTCATGTTGTTGATGTTTAAGGGAGATTAGATGATTAAGGGAGATTAGCAAGGTCTTACAATGGGATTATATTATTGTGTTCATATTTGGGGTTTTTGGTTGACTTGAAACCCTTGTCCACCAATGGGAATTGGTTAGGTCTAAAGTTAGCTTCCCTCTATGTTCTTTGTCAATTTGGGTTGAACCCGGAAGGGGTAATTCGAATTGGGTGCCCTTGGAGACCGAACAATCCTTCACCCTTGGGAGAGGGGTCGGAAATGTCGGGGATTTAGCATTGATCTTATCGCTTCCTTGTTTAGGTTGGGTATTTTGGGGAAGTGCACGTCTCCTATAGTCCTTGACCCGAATTTAGGGATAGCCCGAGTCACGAACCCGGAAGGGAGGTGAGTCGGGAAACCTAGTGACCTACTTTGAGCCCGGAAGGGAGGGAGTAGGGCGACCTAGAGTTGTTTCCCCTTGCTATTTGACCGAGATTACCTAGTTGTCGGGATTGGGAGAGTCAATCACGATTGTTGCCATGCCTAGTCACGCCCTAGTTCCTTTAATTGATTGATAAAAACCGTCTTAGTTCTAGTTGTTCTCGCTTAGTTTTTTTTTCCTTAGTCATTCCATTGTCTTGCTAGTTAGCATTAGTTTCTCTAGATTAATACAAACCAAATTTATCATCGACTTAGCTAAACACGAGAATCTTGACCGTTAGTACTCTAGCCCTTTGCTCCTTGGGGAATTCGACACCCCAAGTGCTACAAATACCACCGTACACTTGCGGTATTAAAACCTCTATCAATGTGCGTAAACATATATTGAGCTTTATCGAAAATGATTCCGGTAGTAATAGTGGAATAAAAATGGGCAATGCAACGATTCTTTTACAATTACAGCAAGTCTTCAATGTAACGGGCATATTCGTCACAAGCTTGCAACGCTCAAATATTACTCATGTGTATAGATAAGACAAAACAGATTGTTGCTATTCCCTAGGCATTCTGCTTTTATCTTATCTACCCACATGGTTAGTACTTGACCCGTCACAAGTTTGCAACGGATATACCCGTCATAAATGAAAATTTGTGTTACAATTATATCATAGGAGTATCAAATAAAGGAACGAGAATTACGTACATTACATATTGTTTGAACTATAACTATAAAATATTATCTTTAATGTATGTACTCCGTATATTGTAATGCAAAACTTCAATTTTAACATATAACCCAATAATATTTATTATAATGTATCAAGTTGTCAAAATGAAATCATTGGTTAATATATTTTAATGTTAATTATGGAAATTTTAGTATTAGGGCAGTATTACACTACAGGACGATCTATCGTGGACAAGTCAATAATACATGTTTAACTATAAAAATAAATAACATATCATGTATATACCTTTTTCAAATGACTATGGTTAATCCACATTTTAAAAATCATTATCATATTCGTAAATAGGAGGTTGAAAATATGGAATTTTATAATTATAGTAATATTACGAATGCACCAAAAAACTTAATGTAAAAAAAAAAATTCAAACATGTAAAAGTGTGTCATAGTTTATGAGATTATACTTTGGTTCATTGTAAGTATTGTTGTGTCCATTTGTATGTTTACTCTATCGACTTAAAATTATTTAGGGGATCACTACGCCAAATCTGGCCATCAATAACGAGCGTAGCACAACGGTTTATTGCATATAATAGCGGTAGTAAGAATACCGTTGTCAAACTTTGGCGGAAACCTAAGCGCGAAACTTATTCATCATTTTTACCACGGTTGTTAGAAGATCCGTTATAAAAAGTGTGACAAAAGACAACGGTTATTTCCATACCCGTTATAAATGATAAAAGACAACGGTTGTTGGCATAACCGTTGTTAAAAGTGTGACAAAAGACAACGGTTGTTCAAGAACCGTTGTTAAAAATGTGACAAACGACAACGGTTGTTCAAGAACCGTTGTTAAAATGTGACAAACGACAACGGTTGTTCAAGAACCGTTATTAAAATTTTGACAAACGACAACGGTTA
>JAGPOY010002700.1:0-14357 GCA_018983105.1 Silene uniflora
AAAATTTGATCGCTAAAATACTAGGTGTCGTAATTACTAGAATTAACGTATCAAACTAACAATTTATAAACCTAACTTTGACTCTACTAATTCCTAAACAAGACAATAGTAAAGCAGAAGTAAGGGTCGAACCCAAGAGAAAGACTATTAAGCTAAAGACTCAATTTTGATTATTAGACAACTACTTAAGACTATACTAATTAATTAAGACACTAACCACAATTTAAGACTCAATAATTATGAAGACTTTAAAAACAATGGTTACTAACAATGGAAAAACATGTAGAAGACATAAAAGGAGAAACTTTGATTTGGAAACATAATAGAAATGACAAAGATGTAAATTTTTCTAACAATACAATATCACAAACACTTGGTGTGCAAGAAAATTCAATATTGAGAGAGAACTTGGTGTAACCTCTCCTTAGCAATCAACAAATGGTAACCTAGACTCTTTTTGCTCCTCCTATATTATCAACCTACTACCACCATACCAAGATAATAACACACATGAATGAACCCATTCATATGCATCCTTCACATTCAACCAACAACTTAATACCATAAGAGGTGACCAAACATGAGCATGAAGATTTGTACCAAGATATTTAGGCTAAGACCAATTCTCATATGATGAACCCATACAAACAAGAAAAGGCATAAACTTTCCTACTTATCATGTGAATCCTTTAACCAAAATCAACACACAACAAGATTGCTTCAACAATCCTAGATAAATGAACTCACTTCTCTAGAATTTGCACTAATTAAGTAAAAAATATGCAAGGGTAGCTAAGCCATACATTCATTCACTTAACATATGAAGATTAAACACAAGGAAAGATTAATTGATAAATTAAGAGGGATTAGAGAGTCTTACAATTACCAAAGTTGAAAGCTTTGGAGGAAATTACACCAAGCAAGAAGGTTTTAGCCTTCAATAGTCATATTACAACCCAAAAACCAAAGAAAGATTAACATAATTCAAAGGAGTTTTTGTTTTAATTATTACAAGATTAATATTCAAGCACAAGAGTTGGTGGAATAATAGATGATCTTTTTGATTTCAACTCTTCACCTATATATATGGAGGCACACAAACCTAGGGTAAGTCGTCATAAGAAGCCCACATAATTTAAGTATGTGTCCCAATCTGAAATGGCGCAGGAACAGTGATGCGCAGGCTGCGCCCTTTGACTGCGCAGGCTGCGCGTTGGACTGTGGCTCGGCTTCTCTTCAACGTTTCCCAAAGTCTTCATGCTTCCATCTTCACTTGATTCTCCCTCGGTTCTTCACTCCGTGACTTTAGTTGATGCAAAACGAGTATTTCCCACTCATATCACCTTGGTGTTAAGCTTGACTCTGGCCTTGAGACGGAATGATCAATATCACGCTTTAAAATGGCTGATTTGTAATCAAATGGTGCTATCCGGTATAAGACACACTTTAGTACACAAAACCGGGTTAGTAACAAATTAGACATCCTAATTTGACACAATAGACTCGACACTAGACGACTCTATCACACTCCCCCTTGGATGCCCATTAGCGAAGAAGATGTCTCGTTAAAAACCTTACAAAAAAAACTGATAGGAAAAACGCTAGAAAGGAAAAGAGTACAATAATCTTCAAACACGCATAATAATGACTGTCTCGTTAAAACCGTTCCATGGAAACCAGTAGGACAATACCGTAGATAAGGAGAAAGAGTACAACGCATGTCAAACAACATTTCTAGTATTATTGTGCTATTTTCTTTTCTTTCTTATTTATAGATGTTCAAATATGAATATCAAATTATCAATCATACTCAAACTTATAAATGGAGATAGAGGGCAGCCGCCGAAGATGCGAGCAATTAGTTGATAGAATCCAGAGTTTGCCACTCTCTCGTGTCACCGACTCGTGCAAAAATACTCTGCTTCGTCTTGTTAACTCTGAACTCAACTTTCTCTCTCGCCTTTCCCTGTCTCCTCGTCCCTTCAGGTTCCTTCAACTTTATACCGCCTTTTGTTTTAATCATTTGTTTACCTTTCTTTGTTACACCTATTTTAATCAATCAGTCACTTGCTTCTAATGGCTTATTCTCGCTTGTTGCTTCATAAAGTCACCCGCTCTTCGTTTTTCCAATCATTAGCCTATATTTCGTTGAAACAAATACTTCCTCCCTCCCAATCGTTTGTTTGCCTTTGATTAAAACACCGCTCACATTTAAAAAAAAGGCAAACAAATGACGGGGACAAACGGAGTATTACAGCAAATGTATAGGTTTCTAATGGAGACATTTTGTGTGAACATCAGCTGCAACATTGGATATATTGAGGCTATCGTACACTTACTTCAACAACCATATATAACCAAAGTATCCCGTGTGTGTAAGTCTATCTCTTTGTCATTGGGAGATAGCAGTGGAGAAAGTAGCGTTACGCAGTGTGAAAGTATTCACATTGACATCGTATGCAGTCTAAACAATAGTCCTGCTTGGTTTGTAGTATCTGATCGAAACCCTAAGTACATTACTTGGGATAGTACTGGCAGAAATAAGGGTTTCAAATTTCGTATCGAACAAATAGTTCATGCTGCTCAATATTCTCAGGCATTACAGCCTGCCTTCATTTTTCTTTTCTTTGCAAATGGACTTGAGACTCCAGTTCTAAAGAAGCTGGAAAAGGATTTTGGCTTCAAAGAGTTCAAGTTGGAGTTTTCTCATTTTGACTTTGCTTTTTGCGACACGTTTGAAGATGAATGGACCGATGTCGTGGCTAAGTCATATCAAGGGGCTTGTACTTTGGTATTGGACGTCCACCAGAGTCTAAAGTCATGTCATGGCACAGACTATGTAATGAAGCTGGTTTCGACTGATTCTCATAATAAAGAGCTATCAGAAACGTGCAGAGAGGTGGGTTCAGGATTCTCATTTCAATCTTTGATTCTAAAGATGAAAGAATGGTTATGTGAGGTGAAAAATTCAGAGTCTGGGAGAAGAGAGGACCTCTTTAAAGATGATGATTTACTGAACTTTGATACGACAGCCTTGATTGCTCTTATATCAGACATAAGCAATGGTGGTGCAGATAAGCTTTTGAGGACACCCGAGAACGAGCTGAGACAGCAGTTTAAGAATAATACAGAGTTTGTAATTTCACAGGTATCCTTGCATTCATCTATACTTTTTACTAAACTGGTCATATTTATTGTTAATAATGGTATGCGTAGTTGGGGATGGACTTCCGATTTTCATTGCTTTAATTGTTTCCCCGTACTCGCTGTGTATTTAAATAATGAGCCAATAAATGTGTCTCTCGTGTTTGGCACTCTTTTAAAACTGAATTTTACTGTTCTGTTATGAGTTTTTGTACTCTTTTACTCCATGTTTGGCTGGAGGCAATACCCATCATATATGAAGATTACCTCAAATGAAACATGCACTGATTGTCCATGATGACTCGGTGCTTAAATACACTATTTTCCTGAATCTTTAGGAGAATATGATAGAGTTAAGTGGGTTTTGTTAAGAATATACGGAGTATATTTGTAGTTATTTTTTTCGTTCAACTTACGTGGTTTAATAATTTATCTTAAAATCAAATCTTTGTTTAAAAAACATAGGGGCACAATTGGTCGTAAAACCAAGAAGTGTGGGTCAAGACGAATACTTAAACATCAAGGAACGTGCTCACATGAGATGCCCTCACAACAACAACAAGAAAGCCTTAGTAACAAACTATTTGGGTTATATAACATGAATCATCATATCTATAAGGTAAAAATGCAAGGTTAAGATAATACCCCCTTCATCTAAAAATAGTTTCTTAGTTGTGTTTTACACAAAACCAAATATTTATAGTACAATTATGAAAAGTAGTGAGAAGTGGTAAAGTAAAGAGAAGAGAGAGGAGATTATATTGTGTCAACTCTAAAGGGGAAGTAAAAGTTATTCCGGAAAGGAGAGAGTAAAAGATACATTTGGAAAATAGGTCATTCAGTCATTATGTTCGGCTTTAGGATCGGATTAAATTAGATAAGTGTCATCAGGGGAGTATTAGCTTTGATTTCGGTTCAAATTAGTTCAGCTTCATTTCAATCACTCACCCTTGTCAGATATAGAAACGACTTCGGTAAAGATTTATAATCGTTTACAAATATGTTATAGTTGAATCAAGAGTGAACGATTCAACTTATACAGTGAGAATGCGACTGGGAAAATTAGCCTCTTTATTTGTTAGATCAAAGTTCAATTAAGAATCCATTTAGGTTGGAAACCAGTTGTGTTGTGTTATTTTATGGTACACCAATTTGGTACAATATTGGTTAGACCCAGACCATGGGGTTTGAAGTGTAATATCGATTACTCACTTCGAGTCTTTGATCAGATGTCATTATCAGATAGTTCAGATAAGGTTTTCTGATTTGGAAATGTTTTTCCAGGCCTATATAAAACGAAAGAAGATGAGTGAGAAACAAAGTGTGAAGGGTATAAGGAAGAATGAGGGGGTTCCTTTTAACAAGAGCTGAGTATAAATTTTAATAGGCCCTTTCTTTCGAATTACTGTAATTGATTGTTTTCCATTATAAAATAAGGTCGAACTGGGGATGAGATAAGGATAAACGAGTAAGGGAAAAAAATGAATGTGGGTAATGGAGAAGCACCTTGGCAGCTCTGGCTTATTCACCTTATTGAGAGCCTATTCACCTTATTGTTGTTGTTGCCACCTAGGGTGGTCGAGGTTATTGTGGCACTGAGATTGAGGTGTACCGTTTAAGCAAATGGCAAATTTTAATTTTTTCTGCTAATCAAAGTTCCACGGCCAGTAGTTGCCTCTTATTGTTGATTTGTTTCCCTTTTTGAGCATGGAATATTGCGAGCTATTTAGCGGTCAGGTCGCTATATTTCCGCTTTAATTTCATTTTGTCAGAAAAGAGGTCTTCAAGTCCTGGCGATGTGTTAAGACCCTTCATTATTTATTTCTAGCCCTGTAATTCCAATATGGCTCAACGTTAGCTAATTGTGGTGGTTGCCAACATGATGCAAATTGCAGAGCAATAAACATGATATATTAAAAGTATCTCGACTCCAAAAAAAAAAAAGAAATTTATCATGTACTGCCTGATAGGTTATGCCCATGAGTTTTGTATGCCCTTCTTTTTGCTATTGGACGTCCCAATAAAATTCTTCATAACACTCATAATGATCAACTTTAGGAAGATCCCATTTATTCCGGAAGATCATAGCATTGGTCCTGATAAGCCCTAGTTTATTGCCTCTTCTTCGGAAATAAAGCCAACCCCCTCAACTCGTTCTAAAAAATTAGGATTTTGATTCTTTTCTGTTTGAGCTTATATGTACTCTTAACTTTGGTTTGTGTAGTGCTCCTTAATTGAGTATTTTATTTTCATTGTAGTATATATCATCTTGTTTACGAACAAGTTGCAAATAACATTTAAAAGATTCGTGCACATGTCTGAACCTAGGCTGCCGATTCCCTAATCCCTACTAATTGCGAATCAGTTCGAGAATGTTTTCCAGTGCTTGCTTAAAATCTATATATAAGATACTCTGTTACGAGGGTATCGGAATTAGAGAACACATATTCCTATCGATTTACTTGTTAAGTATTTCAGGTGACATGAGTAAAAAATGCATTTCTTCAATAGGGTTGCTGTACTTATCTGGACTTTTTTAGAATGAGTTTTTTCTAAACATATTTCTCATCCAGGCAAAGTCAGAAATCGAGAGGCCTATTCATAATGAGCTAAGCTGTTTCTTATCCGGAAGGAAGGGGATTGTGTGCAAAACTGTCCATTCTGAATTTATGGACATTGTTTCTATGTGCGGAGGGCATAATGAGAAGATGAGAGCTAATCAGTTGATGAAACTCCTCAAGTAAGTTCTTGATTTTCCTATCCTCGTGCAAATGATTTATTTATTTTTTGAAGAAAAAATTGGTCACAAAGTAATCTTCTAAATGTTATTCCGTTCATTCTGTCTATATGTTGTCCCATCTGACTTTGAAAGTCAAATGACATCAACCATGACCCATATTTTTTATGAAATTAGCTGTTTTGGCAAATCACATGTGATAGTTACACATTGTGTCTCTACATATGGAGAAATTAGTTTAGTGGTCATCAGTTGCTGTCGAAGTCTAGAGGTAGTATAAATTTCCCCTTGGTTTTAGCTTTACTTTATTGGAGAGTATGCTAACTAGGGATGTTAGACTTGCACCGTTAGAAGCTGCAAGTTGTGTATGAAGTGGTGTTTAAAGCTATCCATTATATGTACTCTAAGGTCAAAGGTAGGTAGTCTTGGTTCCGCTGGTTTAGTTGCTTGGGCTTTATGTTCACTATTTGGTAAGATAAAATTAGTTTTGCTAAAATTTCTTCTCTACTGCTTTAGCGATCTAATTACCTAATTTGTTAAATAGTGTACTACTCTATACTTGATCCCCTCTTCGCTCTTTAATTTTTGTGCCAAAAGCAAAGGTAAACAAATGATCGAGACAGAGAGAACAATATACTATCCTGAAGACCTGAAGCATACTCTGCACTTAGTCTTGTACATCATGTAAGATGTACACATGCTACTCTTTCACTTCCAGAAGCACGAGCAATTAAGGATCATGTAGCACTATTGTGTCGGAACACCTAACCCAACTCAAAAATTTCCGTGTTGTGTTTTTGTCAACCTAATTACTTAAATGAGTTACAACATTTTAATCTTAAATTGCTAATTTCATATTATGTTTGTGTCGTGTTTTCAAGCCAAATTAATGATCGTAGTTTATAGTCTTGAGAACCATATCACCTCTCATGAGCGGTTATATGTCTTTGCAGTTCCTACAACTAGACGAGGTCCTTAGCACTCTATTAGCTATTTCCATGATAAGCCTTAGACCTGCTTTGGTGATTTTAATGTCACCCTCATTTAAAATGAGAGGATAAGTAGGACTCTTGCTAGCCAAGTAGAGGCAAAAATAGCAAATTGTACTGATCAGGCTCGAGTTTGTTTTACTGTGATTTGTTTCGAGCATCCGCAATGTCGAGGTTCCTCATATTTTATCTCTTGTTTTTTTATTCAGTTATTCTTCCACCTCATTTTCCACTAATTTTTCCATATACCCTCCCCATTTCATAAGTACATATATGCAACAATGGGGGTTCCCCCACATACAAAAATTTGGGAACCTCCCAAGAAAACACAAATTTCCCTTGCTTTTTTATTTGGGAACCTCCCCTAAAAACAGTGGAGCCTCAAAATATGGGGAGGGAGGTGTGTGAAACAATGAGGTTTCCCATTTGATGAGAGAGAGGACATTTGGGGAGGTGATTTTTTGCCATTGCCGATGCTCCACTCCGGCGATTATATATTTGGACTAATAAGTAAAGAGAAGGTTATAGTAATGGGCAAAAATGGTGAAAATGGGTGAAATCAGACAGCCATAGTGTGACGGTCCTCACACTTTGACCCCGTAAAATTTACATTTCTTCGTCTTAGTTTGTACAAGAAGGATACGTAAATGTCATATTCCAAGGTTTCTTCCTATATGTCGGAAAACGTATTGCTGTTTTGCAGTCAATGTATACTCCCACTAGAGTGCTCTGCTAGGTGACATAGGTGCTCGTGGTTAAGGTGTCAAAGGTGCTAGAGTGCTCTGCTAGGAGACAAAGGTGTTCAGGGTGAAGGTGTCACCTGGTGGTTGGAGCTGGGTGAGTGCCGTTGCAGTTATTTTTTGAAAAAGCTGGGTTAAAGTTGAAACTATTTAATATGTTGTCGTGTAGTATTGTATTGATGTAGTTAAGTAATGGTCATACATTAGGGCCCGTTAAAGTTTTGGCCTGTGAACATTGTATTGCCAAGTCGGCCGAAAGCCCTACATAATTTGCATGTTCCTAACCAGTTGTTCTTTCAACACGTAGAATGGAATGTTATAGAACATATTTCTGTCAACAGTTTTCTATTATACATATCTATGTTCATAGTTTACCCACTATCTTTAACCCGAAAAGAAAAGTTACCCATGCACCAAGAAAACCTAAATCTCTCTATGTAATCTAATTACTTGTGTGTCCGGATAATCAGGATAGGGTCCCCGTGTGTGCAATTTTCATCATTGGAGACCCCACATTTGAATCCATACCAGGATCTGACACCTGCACTCAAATATGATAGTCGCAATATCTACAGTTTAAGCACATGGTGCATAAGGCTTGGGGTTTGTAGTCCAATGCGTCCCACATATTTAAAGGCGTAAAATGCAGGTACTTCTTATGGAGGGTCAATGGACCATAAGAAGATGATATGGAAAAGTTGGGACAGTTTTTGTTCTTCTTATAAAGGATGCGATCAAGGAAATCCTTAGTTGGAACAAATGTCTCTTTCCGTAATGGATCTGGGAATTGGAGAAAGGATAGCGAGATCTATGAAGTGCTTGGTACTCTGCTTGTACAGTGTGCAATAGAATCATTTGAAATGTGCAAAGTGCCAAGTATGCATGACAGCATGAGTGGGAAGCATGTATTGGATGTTAGGGATGAATTGATTGATAAAAAAGGGCAATGTTACAGTTGGCAAATAATGACAGTGAAATATTTTTTCCTACAGTTCTATCCAAAAAGAATATTAGCCCATGCCAAACCTATTTAAGTCTTCTACAAGTAATACATACTCCCTCTGTCCCAATCAATTGTTTTCTGTTTTTGAAATCCCCGTCACGAAAAAAGACAATAGATAACAATTGAATGGGACAGAGGGAGGAGTCTATAAAAACCATCTCAAATCTAGTAAATGTGTTTACTTGGTTTGGTCATGTTTACTCCTTTCTGCTGCAACACGGGTTAGCTTTTCGCCTCTGTTTCTAAACATGGTACTGTAGCTTTCGCGGGACGATCAATTTTGATATGTACTTATTCAAAATGAAACTTCTATATTAAGTTTTAGCTGCTTTAAAGAAGAAATTTGTTGCTTAGAAATTATTGTATGCACAGCTTTTGTTGCTTTACTTGCTTTTTCTTTACTGTTCTTTTACTTCTATTTATTATCCTTCTCTTATCGATTTTGTTCCACTGCCTTCGTTTCTACTGAGGCTTTTAGCTATTTGCCGGTTTAATTAGCAATTTTGAGATAAACAGAAAAAAGTAAGAGGCTGGTCTTTAGGAGTAGAAGTTGAAACTTCTGGAACTAGGGATATGCTGTGAATTTTGTGTGCTTATGCATTTAGAACTCACATGAATCTGTTTGGGAATTCAGAGTCTCTCTCTAGTCTCTTTTATTAAAGTAGAATGCATCACCATTTCTTCTGTTTTGAAGAAGGTATGGTGTATACGAAAACAAAGACTTGGTAATCTTGTTGTGTGAAAACAAGGAATAGAAGAATGCATTTCTCTTTTGTAGTCGAACTATTGTCCAAGACTTTCAGTTTTCTTTGTGTTCAGTGATTACTGTACTCAACATGAATGAATCAAAATTTGACGAGAAACCCTTTACTCGCTCAGAACCTTGCTGGAAACTAGTATTTCTTCACTAGGAATTTATAAAAATTGTGGTGGTATAATGGATCCATGCATCTGAGGGGAATGTTAAGAATGGAAATGGAAACTATATATTGAGGCTTCAGATTTTGGAATTAAAGGTGTCATAGGCATGATTGTGTTTCCATTATCATCATCGAATAAGTCGTAGCACCCGCCCTTGTTCCTTGCAACATTAATGCAGTTGATATGGTCGTATTGCAAAATTATGTGTGTTTGGGGATTTATCTTTAAATTAAATGCTCTTATGATTTCTGTAGGATTGTCCCTGATAACCCTTCAATGAGGATGATGTCTCTCCCAACAACCAGGAAGCTCGCTTTGAAGAACAAAGTTGCTTTTGGAACTGGAGATTACTATGGTGCTCCAACTTTGACGGCAAACATGGGATTTGTGAGAGCCATCTCTCAAACTGGAATGCCTCTCTTTACTATTGAACATCGGTCACGAGCACTTATCGGTGAGTAAGTTCCATAATTGTGTGTTTGTAAAACACTGTCGGTGACCAACAAATTGTAGGGATGTTCGGAGGGCCAACTGTTGCTAAACACGTTCTTCCTCTCCATTCTGTTTGTAATTTTAGGATGGTTATGACACGCTAGTACTCTGCCTTAGAGGAGTGGGTCGATCTCGTAATCTTGGTGCATCACACAATAAGTCAATAACACTCATTTGTAAAAGATTATCATTCCAAATGAGATTATTGGCTATATCATTTCAAATTTCCCCTCACCCCTTTAATGTGTGGGTTAAATTAGAGGGAGCTTCTTCAAATGTTTCAGTGTCCGCTCATAAATAATTATGACTTGGCTCGAATTCTACTTGATTGTTTTACTGAGAGCTAGCATGACAGATGAAGTATCCAAGCCTTCCTGGAAGATGTCTCATTTGTGTCCTGGAACTCGATCATCGGAGTGTAATATATTTAGTTGACCTTTACTTTTGGGACTTCACTTTGCTGCCTGGTTTTTACTTTGTATTAAAAATTGTTGTTCTTTATTTTTGTAAAAGTCTTTTTATTAGTAAATATCCGAATAAGATTGTTGTACATTGTTCAACGACCTCGTCCTATGAAAAACCTAAACCTTTACTTGAATGATTCGGGTACTAAGCAATTGTATTTGTACTACATATTTGAAGCCTGTTTTACAAACTTAATCGTTTGTTTATTCGACCATGCTTAACCATTTTGTATGCTTTGTGCTTGTCAATCTTCAACGAAAATAAATAGTATCAAGGGGCCGAGTGAGAGGTGATACATAGCATTTATGCAGTACGCAGTATCATATTTAATGATCAATTGATCTCTGTATAACAATAAGACTTCCAGAAATTGACTTCATGACAATGATAATGCATCTCCTTTCCGTAAAAGAGGGAGGCTTAGGAACAGTAAAGGATCATTCACCCCTATTTACCAAAAAATAAATAATCATAAGACGATTTGCGCCAAAACGCATATGGACACTACTCGCCTTGTTCCTTTGGCTCTGATAAAACATTGATCTCCATGCAGCTATCGTATGAAATCGTGTGCTACCGAATAGCAGAGACCATCACCTGTTCAAGCAATGTGGTACACACGTCGCAATGTTAAATTAGGCTACTAGGATCCCTGAGATATCTGCAAGAGTTATAAGCTTACAATAACTTCATATTCAATAGGACAAAGCACCCGCTACAAAATTCTGCAGTCACGAGTATATTTTCACTTGGAAATACGACCACAGAAGCCCTACAAATTTACATTGCAGAAGAAACCTAAAACAAGGTGAGAAGAAATGGGTCAAACTTCCTCACGAGTTCATATCAGCTGCGTGATCAGGAAGCTTGCTCGAATTGTCGTGCTCCATTTTCACGGAAGTATCTGGATGATCTACTCCTACGTTTGGAGCCTGTGAATAAGGGGGAAAAAGGTCTCAAATTTGAGAGTTTGGTAAAGTAGAGGGTAATCTAAATCTACTGAACGTTGGTTTTACCTTCAAAGTCGTATTCCCTGTGATGAAAGAAATATCCATGTCTCTAGCATGTTCCACGGGGTCTTTCACATCTTCCTGAAAACATATATTGTGGGCTAGTTAGTTAGGCTACATGCTACCCAGGCTCCAATTAATACAGAGTAAATTAAAATATACATTTTACAAAAATTCAGTCATCATGTTGCTAGAGATAGAGAGAACCTAATAGCTAAAGGAAATTTATGGGTTACATCCTCTACAATAGCAATTTTTTAATAAGCTTGTCCTGCACTTAAACTTCAAATGTTTTAAAATAAAAGAAAATGCAGCCAAATAAGTCCCAATTCTCACAATTCTGCATTAAAATATCAGTTTCAATTTAAGATGAAGAAAGGAGAAATCAAAAGCTCCAAACATCTAAAAGTTGATGAAAATGATAAAAAAAAAAACATGATTTGTTGATGCTGAATACAATACGCTGCGTCAATGGCTAAAGTTATTCTCCTCCATATACATCACGCCAATAAATGCTTGCCTAAAACAAATTACGGCTAAAAAAACTACAACCAAAAGCAGAGATATATCCATCATATTATGTAGGGTGCTTCAACTTGAAGTAACAACTATTTTCCAGCATGTTTTTGAAGTGCTCTCCATCCGACAATCCCTCTCAAATCCACCCCATTAAACATGCATAATAAGTAATCCGTAAACCACCAAATTAAACACAAACTCAATCCCAAGCCCACAACACCTACCTACATCTCACCACCGTCACCTAGACAATATAAAAATGGAGTAACGGTGATGAGTATAGGCATGAGGATAGAGAGTAATTAATGTGAATTGATCTAAAAATATGAAGGTGATATTTGCGGAGGAAATACAACAATGTAACACAGGGCAACTGAGAGGATGAGGCTGAGAAAACCAACAAAATTGCAATTCAAAGAGAATATTACATTTTTTAGGGCGAAGAAGGGGATTTCGGCGGCCGTGGTGGAGAGCTTTTTTTTTTGTTCGACAAGATGGTGTGACATTAAGAGGTATCGCTGGCAAGAGGACATGTGGGGTAACGGCACCGGTGAGAGAGCACTTACAATGGCAGCCCAGCCCAGCCCCTGGGTGGTGTTGGTTCGGGGAGGTGAGTTATGGTGAAGGTGGTGGATTGGATGTAATATGGTGGATGTCGGTGTTAATGGGTTAATGAAGTGGGGAGGGGTTAATGTGGTTAGGAAATAGGTTGTGATAGATAGTTAGTAAGGGTAAAATGGTCAGTTCGTGCAATTTGGTATCGAGTATAAAAGAAATGGGGATTTTAGGTATAAGTTTTGAAACAAATTTATCTTAGGTATAAGGTTTGAAAGTGTATTATACTAGGTATAAGTTATCAATTTACCCTAATTTAAATATATTTTTTTCTCCAACTTATTTACGGTCGAAGTGCGGAAACATTGACCTTCGAAAAGCAAATGAATATAAAAATGGAAACTGGAGGGAGTATATCAAAATAAAGGGTTCATTGGTTTCAACGCTGCGGAATAAACAACTAATTTTGTAACATACTCTTTGTTGGTCAAATTAGTACCAACTAAAGGCATTTAACCACAGACCCGAATATGACCGAACCCAAATGACCGACACCCGAAAATACCCAACAACTTGACATTCGAAATTGACCCGGCGTGACTGAAACAAAATGTGTGGCAGGCCCAAAATGACCCAACCCAACTGACCCACCTGCCAGGCTGCCACCCTCTAGATAGACCCTTACCGAGAAGTTTAAGTGTCTACATCTTCACAATACAGATATGAGGCTGTGACAATTAGACAAATTCAATGTATTTCGTTTTACTCCAAGCCAAATAGAGTGGCAAATCTCCTACATCTACATACAACGTGAATTCAAACATTATACAGCAAGAGATTTGTCTGCACGGTTAAAAGCTTACAGGATGTTTAAGGTCAGGCTCCATGATCTCTCTCTTTACTCGGCCCCGGTTAGAAATCGGACTGCGTCAAATAAGCAAGTAACCATAAGAAAAAAGGAAAATCAATATCATAGGAAGCCTAGAGTCATACATACGGTAAACAGAGATACACTCACCGGTCGTCATCAACCTCCATTTCAGAGTCCGGATCCCATCTTTGATCTGGATCTTGCTGATCTTCATCATCCTGCACATAAGAAGCAGAAACATGAAAGTGCTATAATTAAGCTCATAAAAATCAAGAGAGTTTTTTGTTAGATAACACCTAACATTTACACTTTCTGTAAAAATAGTACCTAAAGTTATTTTTTTTGTCCAATAACACCTAACATTTTCTATTTTTTGTTTAATAACACCAAAATGACTTTTCCATCAAAAAAAGTCGAGAAATCGTCTTAACTAACGGAGAGAAGGCTGAGTTGGCATTGTAACCTCATTTTGTATGTTTTTCCCTCCAATTCCAGCTTCCCTTTCCCATATTCAAATTTTCCTTCCAATTGAACCCAATTTTATTCCTCCATTCTCAATTTTATTTAACCCTTTATTTCTGTTTCGGTTTCTTGATAACTCTACTTTAGCCATTAACGAACTGATGTGAAAAAAAGTAACAAAATTATTGAACAAAGATCAAGCCGTTCGGGTTCATTATTCGTACAATTTGGCCATACTATGTATTCAGGCGTTTGTTTGTTGTGCCACACTTCACGGTCTTACTTAGGTTACAATGTCAACTCGGCCTTCTCTCCGTTAGTCAAGACGGTTTCTTAACTTTTTTTGACGGAAAAGTCATTTTGGTGTTATTAGACAAAAAATAGAAAATGTTAGGTGTTATTGGGCAAAAAAAATAACTTTAGGTACTATTTTTACAGAAAGTGTAAAT
>JAGPOY010002701.1:0-14354 GCA_018983105.1 Silene uniflora
ATAAGATGATCATAAAATGTGGAAGGTCAAGGGGTCAAATAGCATTAATCGGGTGATTAAACACCCTATTTATGCTAAACATAGGATTCTATAAGAAGTTAAGAGGGGAGTTAAGTGGCCCGGCCTAGAGGACCATGAACCCGATCGGGACGGCCAAACCCGATCGGGACCATGGCTCCCAAGCTCGGCTCTTGGCCTTCCCCTCAAATTTACGTTACACCCCTATTTCACTATAAATAGAAGGTGTTATACGATCATTTTTAGACACTTTTTTTACCACATTCTCTTATCATCTTTTCACACAATTTCTCTCATGTAATTCTCTTTTAGTTTTAGTTTAGTTTTAGTTTAGTTTAGTTTAATTATCATTTTCATTACAATATATATTTCCCTTTATCAATTACAATTCCAATTCCAATTTATATTCAAGCAATTTATATTCAAGTATTGTTCTTCATTTCCATTTCCATTTCCAATTCCATTTGTTAAGGTAATTTCTATTATGTTTATGTTGTCTATCTCATTAGTTTATATTTCATTTCTTTCCACCATGTTAGAGTAGATTTTCTTTGTCTAGGAACAAGGGGAAACATGTAATGAAAGTGTTTACAATATGACATAATTGGTAATATAAGATGTTGTTCATTTGTTCCTAGCACATGCTATCTATGTTCATATTAATCGATGGCTAAAACGCGTAATTAATCGTTGATTAAATTGCTCATCCTAAAAGTCGAGAGGCACGGGATTTGAAGTAGAATATTTGCGTGTTGTTGATAGAATAACCTAATCATATCGAGAGATCGTTAGGCTATTCTATTTGTTTGGTTTATTTTGATAAAGTCGAGAGACAGATATTTAAACTCATAGCAATGAACAATGTTTTATTATTTCATATTAGTCATATGCATTACAAGTCGAGAGACGGATATTATTTGCTATTGTCTATATTGTTTCCTCCATATGTTTATATGCTCTGATTTATTCCGTAAATCGAGAGATAAGGAATTGAGAAGATTATATTACATGTATAGGTAGAATGGATTAAATCGAGAGATCAATGAACCATTCTATGATTAATGATACTAATGTCGAGAGGCGGGTGTCATCGATCTAAACAATCAACAATTTTATTACATCTCTTGTTATCTTATGCATTCACTTATTTACATGTCAAACCTAACTCCTAGATGCTTTCTTTTATTATTGCTTTAGTTTATTTACAATCACAAACCAATCAATCAATCGTTCAAACCGACTAAGATATTATTCACCCCATAACAACTAATTAATAAACAACCGAGCTCTCTGTGGAATTCGACCCCTATATACTACATTCATTTGTTGTGCCTAGGGTATCTTTGTATAGGTGTGCGATAGCCTATCAACAGTCTGCATCTATCTGATGATCTTGATATGAATCTACTCAATGCTGCCACCTTCCCTGTGAGTCGTTGAACATCTTTTGGACTTTGGGGAGACTCGAGCTGGAGTACTACTTTAATCTGTTCCGTACTGGCCTCTATACCTCTTTGTGTGACTATGTATCCCATGAATTTGCCAGAAGGTACCCCAAAGGTACACTTTGAAGGATTTAGCTTCATCTTGTATTCTCTTAGAGTGGCGAAAGTATCAGCCAGGTGATCCATGTGCACGCTTGCTTGCTTTGACTTGACCACCATATCATCTATGTACACCTCCATTGTTTTTCCAATCTGTCGTTTGAACATCCTGTTAACCAGCCTCTGGTAGATAGACCCTGCGTTCTTCAATCCGAAAGGCATTACATTGTAACAGTAGATTCCTCTTTCAGACATCAGTTTTCTCTTGATCAGTTGGATCCATTTTGATTTGATTGTATCCACTCCAGGCGTCTAGGAATGTTAGTATTTCATACCCGGCTATGGCGTCTACCATGGCGTCAATATGTGGCAAAGGGAAGGGATCCTTGGGACATGCCTTGTTCAAATCGGTGAAGTCCACGCAGACCCTCCACTTGCCATTATTCTTGGGCACCACTACTACGTTTGACAACCACTGGGGGTACTTGACTTCTCAGATTTTTCCTGCTGCTAGCAGATTATCTACCTCCTGATTGATGATTTCATTGCGTTCTGGCGCGAACTTCCTTCTTCTCTACTGTACTGGGCGGTAGGCAGGATCCACACCAAGTTTGTGTGTGATGACAGCAGGATCTATGCCTATCATGTCGTCGTGGGACCAGGCAAAGCAATCCATGTTTTCTTGTAAGAACTTGATTAGCTGCTGTCTCACGGTGTCAGAACCTTCTGCCCCCACGTACACCGTTCTGTCGGGATGCAGCTTATCCAGGTTTATCTGCTCCAGTTTGACTGGTTCGGGCTCGATGTACACGTCATGGACAAACTGCTCCCTTAATTGCTATGCTGGCGGAGAAGCAGTGCTCTTAAGAGCTTGCTTGTAACATACTCTGGCATCTTCTTGGTTTCCTCGGATTTCGACTACTCCCCATGGTGCTAGAAACTTTACGCACTGGTGGTAGGTTGATGGCACTGCCTTCATTTGGTGCAACCATGGCCTTCCCAGGATAACGTTGTACGTTGATTGGCCATTGATGATTAGGTACTTAACTTGCTTGTTAATTCCTCCAATGTAGGTGGGAATTATCATCTCTCCTAGGGAGTGTGTTGTCTCGCCACTGAATCCCACCAGCGGTACAGCTTTCCTTTGCAGGTCTGCTTCGTTGAAACCCATTCGCTTCAGAGTATGCATCAAGATCAGGTTTAGCGAGCTTCCCGTGTCAACCAGCACTTTCTCCAATGTGCAGTTGCCTATTGATAGTGTGATTACAAGTGCATCGTGGTACTCCTCGCTGCCGTCTTTTGCGTCTACTTCGTCGAAGGTGATAGTAGGCAGATTTTCGTGGCTAACCTGATAAGATGTCTCTGACCTATCTCCCTTTAGCTGCGTAGCGTGCCTCTTTGCAGTAGAATACGTCAGACCACAGATATCCGAGCCACCTGTTATCACGTTTATGGTCCTGGTGCAAATGGGAGATGGTGAAGGCAGCGTTTGTTGTGCTATGCTGACTTTATCTCTCTTGCCCCTACGTGTTAACAGGTGGTTGAGATTCCCTTTCTTGTACTGATTGTGCACCTCTCGCCTCATGGTGAAGCAGTCCGCTGTAGTATGTGCTATCTCCTGATGGAACTCACACTTCTTGCTGGCGTCCTTCCTGAAATTCTGGCTTTCGTTTGGTGGTCTGGGCCATCTGACCTCGTCTCCCAAATCTCTTAGTGATTTCAGGAGGCCTGATATCCCATTGCTGAATCCATAATCCTCATACTTTGGTGGCAACTTCTGATCATCCATGTAGCCCGTGTATTCTCTAGTCACCTTTAGCACTGGCCTGTTATAGGGTTTAGCTTTCTCTTCTCTTGCTGCTTCTTTCCTTTCTCTGATAACTCCTGCTCCTTTTTTCCTAGCTTTGAGGTCTTCTTCGTACCGCATGGTTGGCTCCGCCATAGCTTGTACTTCCTCGAATCTGCGGCAGGGGTTTCGTGTCATCTCCTTGTATAGGTCAGAATCCTCGTGCAATCCCTGTCGGAAAGCTTTTATTGCTGTTGCGGTGTCACAGTTCTTAATGGACACCTTTTCTTTGTTGAATCGATTGATGTATTCTCTTGTCGTCTCCTCAAACCCTTGCACTATTCTGTGCAGGTCACTCGTCTAATTCTGTGGCTTTCTGCTGCTGTATAAAGACGTTGACTAGCTCGGCGAATGAGGCTATAGTCTTGTTAGGCAGGCTCACGAACCACTGCAAAGCTGCTCCAGATAGAGTAGAGCCAAATCCCTTGCACATGCACGCCTCCTTCAATGGTCCTACTGCCGTAATGACCATCATCTTCTGCTTGTATTGGCTGATATGATCAATTGGGTCTGCGGTTCCATCGTATAATGTCATTGTGGGTGCATTAAACCCCTTTGGAACTGGCGTCAGCGCAAGTTGATCAATGAACGGTGAATCAGCGTAGCTTTCTAGCGTAGCCTTTTCTATGGGAGTTGGCATTTCCGGTATCCTGTACATCATATCCTTCAGCTCATTGTACTGGTGTTCCAAGTATCGCTAGTAATCTGTCTGGGGTCCGGGGGTGGGCTGATTGTCGCCTGGCATTTGCGCCCCATTCCAGGTAGTTGTTGGAGTCGGATATTGCTTAGCTGATATCATATGGTTCCCCGTATGTGGAACAGGCATCTGAGTATGCTGGTAATATCCTGGAGTCTGCGGCTGCCCGAACATTGGAGCTACCCGCTGATTGACGAGGGGTGCCTGAGGTATTCTGGCGAAGTAATTGGCGTCATGTTAATTGCCCCAGTGCCCTGATTGGCTGGTGGTAGCTCCTGGTACAGGTACGCGGGTTGGCTGATGGCTGGCGTGACTCCCAGATCTAATCGCGTAACTAGTTCAGATGGAAACGCGCGCGGCGTGCCCTCCGGGACGTCAGCGTCTGGCTGGTCCTATAGTGCTGCATGGTCTGGGAAGTCCTGGTCCCTCGACTGCTCAACTTCTTGTGCGCGGATGGTGTCTAGGTGTGACCAGATCCTCTTATTCTCCTTTAATGCTATTACCTTCTGGTTTCGATTCTCATTCCTTTACGCCTCCACAGAATTGTGCAGAGCTTCCAACGTTCCCTCTAGCGTCTGTGTCGTGTTAGGAGTTGACTGCTGTACTACCTGGTCTAGCACCCTGACCTCTGGATCTCTGATGACAACAGGTTGTGTTGTGGCCACAGGGACTTTTGTTGTCGGTGGCGACTGACTCTTGGACGCCTGAGTAACCTTGGTGGCAGGTTTGGAAACTTGAGGTGATGGCGCTTGTCCCTCCGGAGTGATCTGCCTGAGATTCTCTTCTCCCTTAGAAGTCGGTCCCATGCTCCCTTCTTTGTTTCCTGCCATGTTGCTTTTGTTTCCTGTCTTAATTACGATCACAGGTGACGACTACCTGGCCCCACGGTGGGCGCCAAACTGTTTTGGTATTTTTCTACCGTTCTCCTGAAGGTGGGTCAAGGTAGGTTGAGTTCACTATTAGAAGTGCGATTTAATGATTGCTATTGTATGGACGAGGCGGCACAAAGTAAAACGAGTAATAAAAATAAAGAACAAGACACCAAAGGTTGGTGACGCGGAAAATCCAATGTGGGAACAACCGCGGGAGGGAGACGGTATCCCTCCAAGGAGTTTCACTATGATCTTTTTAGGGCACGAGTACAATTATGGTGCTTGAGGCCAAAATAGACGAGAGCTAGGTTACAATGTATATTGTGTGTAATAGCGTATGCTCGCATGCCCGTTAATTGTGTTGCTTCCCTTTCTTTTATAGTAGAGCTTCACATCTAGGGTTTCCTTTGTTCACCTTCACGCTTTTCCATAAGTGGTGACAGCTGAATATTTCCTTCTTCTATTTATGGTATAGCCGGCTTTAGATTTCTTTGCTTTCCATGTTTAACACTTGTCATGCTTTGTAGCTTCCATAATTCGAGTATTCCTTATTCCATAATCTCCATATTTTGGGGCCGTCACATCTCTCAATCCGTCAACCTCCTATCTGATTCATCCGGAGTATTGGACGCCAGACTTGGTCTGCGGTACGGAATCATCTGGTGCCAGGCTGCTTCTGGTGTCTTTGGTCAGCAGCGTGATTTTCACCCAAACAGCATACATGAGAAATTATCATAATCGAATAAGGATAGGCAAGCATTCATAATTCAAGAATGATTAAATAATTGGATCGTAACTTAACTCAAAAAGTGCGAGGCATTCACATTTGCCGACCGACAAGACACACAACCTAGACTCCAACCTCCTAGTAGGACGACGCTCATATACGGTCCTAGTCTAAACCTGGCCAGACTCTCGGGAGATAACATTACCCGATTCAACATACGACAAACCAATCGTATCCAAGACTCGATACATGGCACATACACTCGTAACCAAAGGTCGAGTAACCCCTAAACGGAGAACATAGCACATACACACGTCACCAAGGTCCGAAGAAGGGCGGTAGGGTATCCAAACCGGAAACATGGCACATACTTGTAACCAAAGGTCTGAAAGAGGAAAATAAGGAATGTCAAGTCGTCACAACATGTAGAACGTTGATAAGGGTGAAGTCATATCCCCTAAATCAAAGTAAACCTAACTCGGCACTAACTAAGTAGCTAGCAGTAAGAAAGGGTCGAATCCACAGAGAGGCGATAATGATTAGTTTGCTAAGGTTAATAAAGTCTAGGGGTAACCGATTTGTTGGGGGGTTTTGATTGTTTTGTCTAACAACTAAAGGCAAGTAAGTAAGAGTGTAAACAATAATATTAAAAGTCTAGGATCTTCGGTTCACTAAGTCGATTATAGGGGAATCTTAATTAGTTACTAGGTCAATCATATCATCTAAGGTCATAAGATCGGTCGATTCTATTATGCCCTTTAGATTTAGCCTAACATGCAATCGCTATCATTAGACACAATCTATTTGGTTATCGCAGCCTATATTAATCTTAACCCTGTCGGTGAAAGTCTTAATTCGCTATACTAATCTATCGATTCTGGCCAAAATCAATAAAATAGAAGAAGTACAATAAACAAACGATGATCATGCGATTAACTAGCAACCAATTAATTATCCCTTTTTAATCTATTTAGATCCCCTTCATCCTAGATGAGGGAATTAGCTACTCATGCTGGATCTAATAACAACAATAATAATAAGTGAAAACATGATCAAAGGAGAATAATAATAAAGAATAAAATCAATAATGAAGAACGATTAATACCGTAATAATCAGCAAGGAAAGATTAAGAACAAAATATGAAAGATCCAAACTACAGCTGTCCGAAGACTAGAATAAAGCATCCAAAATAAAGCATAAAAATAAAGTGTCCAAAAATAAAGCCTAACCTAAATTTATTCGCGAGTCTTCTATTTATAAGAATAGAAGAAAGTGTTTTAGGAAAGTACGGAACTCAGCCCGTCTAAAGGTTCCTCGATTGAGCCTGGGAGTACTCGATCGAGCCAAGGCACTCGATCGAGCCTGGTTGTACTCGATCGAGGCACCAACTTCCAAGATTGCCTGCTTTCGTCTTAAGCCTCCTTTAGAGTCCTCGATCGAGCCAAGGTGTACTCGATCGAGGCATCAGGCTCTGGTCGTTCTTCCTTTTCGTCTTCTCTTCCAGTCACCTCGTTCCTCGTGCCATGCCTCGTGTGTTCCGGTATGCCATAACCGCAATGCTCATCTTAACTCGATTCTCCTCGTAATGCGTCATTTCTGCATTAAAACATAAAGAAGCGGTAGTATCGACAGTTCACTATAAAGGCATATAAATGACATAAAAAGACACGGAAACGGTATGCAAAACATTATGCGATGAGTTATAAAAAGGGTATATAAAAGTGATACATCAAACTCCCCCAAACCAAACCTTTGCTTGTCGTCAAGCAAAGCAACAACTCATACAAAAGGGCAATTATACAAATGGTGAATAAATAACTCAGAGCTAATGTTAGTGCACATAAAAATCCCAAGCTATCCATATCTATAACATAGTAATGACCAAAAGTACCAATAAAACAGATTCAAAGGTACGGGTAATAGAAAGCTTAGCTCAAGTCACAAGATTGATATGACGGTGTAAAATAAACAAGAACCAAATACCTTTCGATCTTGCAAGACAAATTTTAGTCGGATTCTCGCAGATTCACTCATGCTCTCATAAGTATATGTAAGGGTGAGTTATATGTAAAATAGAAAGAAATAATAACACTCACTCAACTTATGAAACATGCATGCAATCTAATGTGATAGAGATTTCCCCAACTAAGATATGCGAACATAAATAGACAAAAGTACATGTATCAAGGACAATAAGGATGGCAAATGGGCAAAGGTATATAAATGGATTGTGCCAAGGCACATTATGGATATGTGAGGCTAAGACGGTAGTCGCAGCGCTAACCAACACCAATTTCATGATAAGTAATACAAATCATCCCAACTAGAGAAATTATCTTAATTTTACAGCATATGAGAGATAACAAACTACTCCCCAAAAATGCATTAGACTCTAGTAATCATCCTTTCGATCTCTTAACATAACAATGAAGCAAAAAGGAATAATTGTAAGGCTTATTTGAACGGTAAGAACCGCCTATCCACATGTACTTAGTCATATGAAAACAATAAAAGTATCAAGAAACCAATTTCACACTTATGCAGTTTGATATTACATATTCCACAAGGAGAAACCACACTCAAGCCTAAATAACAATGAGACCAGTTTATTAATGTTCCTGGCCTATGAAGCTCTATAGACCTCAGAATTTAAGTAGTTTACCAACTTAATTTGTCAAATCTAATTAGCATACGGCATGTCAATTACGGTCAAGACTTGATTATTGAGCTTTGTTTTCATAAACTAACGGGTCAAAACAAAGTACATGGACAACTTATTAGGATTCAAATGCAAAAACAAGGCAAATTATCATCATAGCTATTGAATTCACCAAAACTAAACTAGTAAAATAAAGAACATATTTTTGTATTGTATGAATTTTTTTAATTTTTATGGATTTTTGGATTTTAAAAGCACACAAACAATAATTAAAGCACACAACAATAAGTAAAGCACACGACATAAATAAACTCCTCCCCCAAACCTAAATGTCACAGTGTCCTCATTGTGACACCTACAACATAGCAATCACACAACAAAAATTCTACCAACCTAAAGGACACTACTAACAATAGATAGGAAGAAAAAAGTAGTGACAGGGAAAGAGAATACCAAGTGAGAATGAAACGAACTGAACTCCCCCAAACTAGCATCAAAACAGGAGAGAAAGGCCATCAACGCATTCCATAGCAGCAATCATCGTTCCAGCACCCAGAAGCATGCTTACTCGATCGAGCCTAGCACCACTCGATCGAGTATCAAGGACCCTCGATCGAGCCTGTCTCTACTCGATCGAGGCATTGCCAACGAATAAAATCTGCGTTAAAAATAAGCACAATCAATACAACTCAATGCACGTAAAAGTAAATCAAAAAGAAGCGCATGGGCTACGCAAATACAAAGGTAGCACCAATAAATAGCAAGAGCGAAGAAAATATGGAATAACGAAAATACAGGCTCGTCAAGATCAAAGTCTAATGTAAAATAAGAGCATGGTTGCTCTTCGCTCTTCAAGTCATCACATAAGGGAGGAATATGTACCACATCGTCCGCCACTTGAGCTTGCTCCAAAGTGCCTTCGATGGGATTTTCTCGAAAAATCTCGGCCTCCGATGCATCTAGCTCGGTCTACAAATTAACACTTACGTCCCGAATTCCTTCATAGCTATAATCCATCTCAGGGCGAGGCTCATCTCCATAAATCAGCTTTTCTATCTCGTCTACCTCCTTGCACCAAGGATACGACGCATTGGCAGGAGCGTCAAATAGGGTCCTATTAGGACATAAAGCAAGAAAAGCATCAGTAGAAGGATCAATAATAGTAAGCATATGACATGAAGCCTTCAAATTTGGAGGGGTCGGGGTTTTAGTATGAGTAAATGTGATAGTATCATCCCCAATACGAAAGATAAGGCTACCCTCCCTAAGATCAATAAGTGCCCCGGCTCTGTTAAGGAAAGGTCGCCCAAGAATAATGGGTACTTTAGCATCTTCAGCCATGTCCATCACTACAAAGTCACAGGGAACAAAATACTTCCCTATCTTTACTGGCACATCTTCTAAAACACCCATAGGGCGTTGAATAGATCTATCAGCCATTTGTAGGGTCTTGTGCATTTAAGTATAGTCATGTTAAGTCGCTTACAAGTCTTATACGACATGACACTAACACTAGCTCCCGAATCACATAATGCATTATTAATAAAGAGAGAACCAATATTGCAAGGAATAGAAAAACTCCCTGGATCCTTAAGCTTAGGTGGAGATTTTGCTTGGAAAGCGGCATTGCATTCCTCAATGAATGTTGTCGTCTCCTCTTCATGAAAGGTCCTCTTGTTTGTCAAAATCTCCTTCAAAAACTTAGCATAAGCCGGCACTTGAGTAACTAGTTCAATGAATGGTACCGTCACTTGAAGATTCTTTATCACCTCCATAAATCGACCAAACTCTTTATCTAGCTTAGATTTTAGTTGCCGATGAGGAAAAGGTAGAACAATGGGAATCGGCTCGGCTGGCTTAGCACTAGAATCACGTTTTGAAACATCGATGTCTGTCAGAGGGGTGCCTCGATCAATCCTGCTCGACACCCGATCGAGTTCAGAACTTACTCGATCGATCCTGGTCCTACTCGATCGAGGAACTGTTGTAGAGTGATTTGTCGAGACCGCATCGTCTTCGCCCGTGGTACCTCGATCGAGCCCAGAGTTACTCGATCGAGTAGCTATGGTTCCTCGATCGAGCCTGGTCCTACTCGATCGAGGAACTGCTGCAGTGTCAGCTCTTCGACTTTGTTCGTCTTCCGTCGTACCTTGGATCCCAACCTCATCGGCTTCTTTTTCATCATCACTCAGCTCCAAATTACCCAACCCCTTAGGATGCATGTAGGGTACGTCATCTTCAACATCTGGCTTTTCCGGGCCTTGATAAGAAGTACTGCTCCTTAAGGAAATAGCATTAACTCGCTCATGAGCTTGTTTACCTTAAGGAGGAAGGCTTCCATGTTGCTTAGGCGGATTTTGAACCGCCAATTGGGCTATCTGCGTTTCCAACATCTTATTATGGGCAAGAAGTTCAGAGATTTGAGCCGCTTGCTGTTGTTGAATCGACAAGCTTTGTTGAAACATAGCCTTCATCTCCGTTAGATCACTACTTGGAGCTTGAGGAGGAGGTTGTAATGGCTGAAATTGTTGACGTTGATTATTATATTGAGCGCCTCCTCCTTGATTTTGCCTATTGAAACCACCCGGCTGAACTCCACGATTTGCAGGAATAACGTAAGGCTGATTGGGTGGTTGTTGCGGTGGTGCTTGCTGATAGAAGTTTGAGTATGGAATACCTTGCTGATAAGATTAGAAGGCATTAACTTGCTCTAACGGACTCATACACTCAACCGCAATATGACCCTCAAGACCACATCGACCACAGGATACCACTTGCTGCATCATAGCATTCACCGTTTGCTTATTATTTAAAGACTGTGTCGTCTGCAACTCGGCAATCTTGACATGTAAAGCTTCTAACTGGGCCGCAATAGCACTATCCGACCCGCTTCCTCTCACCGCTCCCCTCGGGTTCCCGTACTCAGCAGTGTGAGTAGCCATCGCATCTATCAACTTCCAAGCTGCATCATCAGTGGTATTATTTTGAAACCTCCCATTGGCAGAGGAATCAAGTAGAGCTCGGTGATCATCATATAGCCCATTATAAAATTGGTTGCAAAGGAACCAAATCTGGAATCCATGATGGGGAACTGAACGAACCAAACGTTTGAAGCGAACCCACGCTTCATTAAGGTCTTCAGTAGGCGTTTGCTGGAAGCTTGTAATCTGACTCCTCAAATTATTCGTCTTCTGTGGAGGGAAGTATCTCTTGTAGAATGCAAGAGCTAGAGAATTCCAGTCAGTGATGGAGATAGTCTCCATATCCAAGTCCCGTACCCACTCCGCGGCATCATCTTTCAATTAGAAAGGAAATAGAGTCTGCTTCACTTGATCCTGTGTTACACCTGCAGTCAAAGGAATAGAACAACAGTAAGTAACAAATGTTTCCATGTGTTGTGCAGGATCCTCACCGGCTCTTCCTCCGAAGAGATTTCGCTCCACTAGACTGATATAGGATGGTTTGATTTCAAAGGTTCCTTTATCAGTAGTGGGTAGCTTAAATCACTTTGGAATAGAGTCCGCGATGGGCTCAGAATGACTAGCTAAAGTAGGCATTATGATAAGTAAAGGAATTGATTCGGTGTCAGAAATTGAAGTGTCCTCTTCAAAGGACGGATTTTCTGAAGTAATCTGGTGCTCTTCGTCTCCGTCAAGTATACTCAGGTTTTCTGCTTGACCAACTTCTCTGTTAAACTTCCGTCTGTAGCGAAGTGTCTTCTCAGGCTCCGGATCTGGTGTAACGAGTTCGGACCTATTAGACATGGGCATACACGAAACTAACAAGAAAAGGGTGAGATCGGTCTCAAGGAACCGAGATGCCTCGATCGAGCCTAAGTGTACTCGATCGAGCCCCAGTTCCTCGAGACGAAAGACAGTAAAAACAGTAGCAAACCGAAAATTGTTGCCTCCCCGGCAACGGCGCCAAATTTGATAAGGGTGAAGTCGTATCCCCTAAATCAAAGTAAACCTAACTCGGCACTAACTAAGTAGCTAGCAGTAAGAAAGGGTCGAATCCACAGAGAGGCGGTAATGATTAGTTTGCTAAGGTTAATAAAGTCTAGGGGTAACCGATTTGTTGGGGGTTTTGATTGATTTGTCTAACAACTAAAGGCAAGTAAGTAAGAGTGTAAACAATAATATTAAAAGTCTAGGATTTTCGGTTCACTAAGTCAATTATAGGGGACTCTTAATTAGTTACTAGGTCAATCAGATCATCTAAGGTCATAAGATCGGTCGATTCTATTATGCCCTTTAGATTTAGCCTAACATGCAATCGCTATCATTAGACACAATCTATTTGGTTATCGCAGCCTATATTAATCCTAACCCTGTCGGTGAAAGTCTTAATTTGCTATACTAATCTATCGATTCTGGCCAAAATCAATAAAATAGAAGAAGTACAATAAACAAACGATGATCATGCGATTAACTAGCAACCAATTAATTATCCCTTTTTAATCTATTTAGATCCCTTCATCCTAGATGAGGGAATTAGCTACTCATGCTGGATCTAATAACAACAAAATCAATAATGAAGAACGGTTAATACCGTAATAATCAGCAAGGAAAGATTAAGAACAAAATATGAAAGATCCAAACTACAGTTGTGCGAAGAGTAGAATAAAGCATCCAAAATAGAGCATAAAAGTAAAGCGTCCAAAAATAAAGCCTAACCTAAATTTATTCGTGAGTCTTCTATTTATAAGAATAGAAGAAAGTGTTTTAGGAAAGTACGGAACTCAGCCCGTCTAAAGGTTCCTCGATCGAGCCTGGTTGTACTCGATCGAGGCACCAACTTCCAAGATTGCATGCTTTCGTCTTAAGCCTCATTTAGAGTCCTCAATCGAGCCAAGGTGTACTCGATCGAGGCATAAGGCTCTGGTCGTTCTTCCTTTTCGTCTTCTCTTCCAGTCACCTCGTTCCTCGTGCCATGCCTCGTGTGTTCCGCTATGCCATAACCGTAATGCTCATCTTAACTCGATTCTCCTCGTAATGCGTTATTTATGCATTAAAACATAAAGCAGCGGTAGTATCAACAGTTCACTATAAAGGCATATATATGACATAAAAAGGCAGGGAAACGGTATGCAAAACATTATGCGAGGAGTTATAAAGAGGGTATATAAAAGTGATACATCAAACGTCACACTTGAATCACAAATGAGATTAACAATATTTGCATGGTCACAATGTAAACAATTCATACATGTATAACTCAAACAACCATTCCATTTCACTATTACAAGCTACTTGGTTAAAGTGTAACAAAAAATGACAAGTAAATTACATTATGTAAAACACGAGCCAAAATGTAAACAACCCATTCATGAACCATAGATAGGCATATATTAAGGTACAAGGGTGACTTAAGGTCCATAGTACATAGCCACGGCATAATACAAGTCAATAGAATGCATAAAACAAAGAAAGAAAGAAAGTTTCTGACGGCGTGGCAACAACCGTGCCATACTCATGCAGGGAAGAAGGAGTCGTGCCACTCTGGCCGTGCCAACCCTTCAGGACCGTGCCAAACACCCCCAGGGAGGAATAGGCTGTGCCATTTGGGCGTGCCCTGCCTAACTTGGGGTGCCCAGCTCAAAATAGTGGATCTTTCTCTTCTACTCCAACAAACACTCGTCCAATTGAGTAAGAACATGTAATTGACAAGTAAATTCATGTGTATATTTGACATGGGACATATACTTGAGTTGGGAATCAATAGTTTACATATTCAATCAACCAACTTTACCCAATTGTTTACATATTGAAAGTTTACATATTCCAACAACCAATTTCATTCAATTGTTTACAAATCAAACCTTTCACAACAACAACTTCATGGCATGATTAAAACACAATTATTAAGCATGAATAAGATGGTTAAATCACTAATTCATCCATGTAAACATATGGCTAACAATTTCTTCAATTAACCATGAAAGAATTTCCACATACAAATTCATTCAATCAACAAACATGTGAAACAAG
>JAGPOY010002702.1:0-14352 GCA_018983105.1 Silene uniflora
GTCAGAGTGAAAAAGATAGCTTAAGCTATAGTCACAGCTATGAGCTATAGCATGAGCAATCCTAATAGTACATTGAACACTGGCTAAGATAAAAACAAAGCATAATTCTAATACAATTAACGCCATCTCGTTACGAAGTATTTCATAAACCATCACCTCCTTAAACATATCCCCTATAGCAAAAATATGGCCCTGAAACTTCTCCTCCTCATAAGATAGTTCTATAGTAGTAAGTTGCTTAGAACTCGTACGAGAGGGGCGAGGCTACGTATTTGGACGATAAAACATTTGACGTAGTATATTCAATCATCAAAATTATCTTAATTAAACTTTGTTAGTGTTGAATTCACACCTTGTGGAATTGGTGATGATAATTAAATAAGTGGTCAAAGAACAAAGGAATAAGTAAGGATTTAATGAGATTATATTACCAAAACCATAGGAACAACTTAAGAGACCAATTAGAAATCCAAATGCCCCATTTCATTTACCAGAAGTCGACTTGCTTCTTTCATGCCATTTTATTACCTTATTATTCAAGCTGTATGTGGTCTCACGTTTTCGAACCTGTGATTAAGGTGCTTATGTCATTTTTGTGCTATTTCGCAATTAGACTATTCCAAAATTAACTACTCCATTCTTCCTTGTTAAGGTATTAAACCGTTAATTGAGTTCTCAACCATCACATTAAGGTTTCAATTGAGATGATATTCTAACATGGTTGGTACGGGAGCGATTAAATCAAGATACAGCGTACACAAGATGGATACAATGTATGATGAAAGGGCTGAATTTTCATGCAAACTTCTGCTTAAACAGGGCTTGTGTTTCCTGGGCCGATCTCGGTCTTGTTTCCTCATTTGTTGGGCTTATTCGAAGCCGATAATTGGCTGCAAGATTTAGCTTACGGCAAAAGTAAGACCATTCTTTTTTTCTTCCACTCTCAAACAAAACACGCACATTTTTTGTCTCGACTAGAAGTATCCTCTATCGACAGTTGGGACAACCCTCCTCCGGATCCTGAAGGTAACTTAATGGGTAAACACCTCCCAAGTAGCCTTTTCATTCGCACGATTTAGGAATCGAACCCCTGACCACTTGTTTACGAGACAACAGCCCTTATCGAACAAAACAAGCATAGCAAGATAAATCTCTTTAGGTTGGAAGCTTGAGCAGCTCCTAATGGCAGCATACCCTGACTGCCTTTTCGGTAAACACATAAGCCACTTCCTTTAGTTGAACTCGTAATTTTAAAGACCAACGGGCCCGTCTGCCTGCTCGCTTTGGACTAAGTTTGTGCTACACTACCATAGAAGTAGTACCATCAAAAGCCAGGCCCCATATACCTCCTGGCATGATCAAGGGAATCATGATATAAAGCCTCAGTGGTGTAGTTTAATACAAATCACAAAAGCTTAAATTTCTCGGATATCGGAAGTTCAACCAGGCCTTTCCATTGTTCATTATATAAAGAAAA
The DNA here is from genome assembly GCA_018983105.1 of Silene uniflora. Classification (NCBI taxonomy): domain Eukaryota; kingdom Viridiplantae; phylum Streptophyta; class Magnoliopsida; order Caryophyllales; family Caryophyllaceae; genus Silene; species Silene uniflora. The sequence goes on from JAGPOY010002702.1 coordinate 1,478, forward strand.
TAAAGAAAATGAGACCAGTATTGCAAAGCCTATGAGAAGTTATGGCGTAAAACACTTGCCCAATCCCGCTAAAAAAAATAGGCAGGACAAGATGGGCGGGATGGTCCATGAACAACTCTAGTGCATAACAACGATTTAATAGATGAAGGTTCAATAGCTCGTAATCAATAATAGCCCTATACAATATATGCAATTGGCCATTGGTGGAAAGTGGACGAATTTCGGCACCCATGCAAACTTTTTGTATCAAAAAGACCAAAAGCATATAACACGAAGAGGAAAGTTGTTTGCAAAGCTAACTCACAACTAAAGCTGAACTAATTTTTACCCTCAGCAATCATATACTCTGTAGGACTTAGACTGTGTAAGCTCCTTGGATTGTCTCGATGTCAAGCCCCTTCAACTTCACCACGGAGTCAACGTGCCCTTTCAGTGTATGAAGCTCCCTTAACCTATAAGAAGCCAAGTAACGTGAGATGTGAGCACATGACGATTAGTATGTATTGGCGTTGGAGGCTTAAAGGGAGTGGGATACATTGCGAGTGTGGCAAGTGTGTAATGATTTTGATACATTGGATCACGCAAATTTTTAGCGATGGTTCTTAATGTCTGCATTCTCAACCCCACCTTACAAATTTTCGGTTTGTATGTAAGTGCTTCGCATACTGTGAACTTGTGAAGTAGGGTCGCTGGATACATGCGACACCTTTGACCATCATAGGTTGTTGGACATAAACGACTGGCTCCATCTCAGAGATAATACCTCTTACGGTTTAAGAGCAAACTAGGTGAAAAGAGGGTTATTCTTCAACTTAGTGAGTTAACGAGTATATGAGTAGGGTTTATAGTAAACGGATTGACCTTATGATATTAACATGACTGTCGCACAAGAGAGTAATTGAGACGACAAAAGTGCAAACAGTACCTGGCCATTTCAGCTCTTCTTTTGGCTTCCTCGGCCATTTGGTTGAGATCATGGTAGCTTGTTCGCTCTGTGAACATTGTTGCCTCAGGCATTTGCAATCCATGAAGGGTTCTTTGTGCGTGTGCCCATTTCAACTCGCGTTCTTCCTTTCCAAAGTCCTTTTTCTTAGTGAAGGCAATCTAAGGAGAGGACAAATTAGTCAAAATGATCACGAAACTGAGGAAGTTCAAATTAGAGACAATTACACAAACACATACCCTTTGTTCAATTACAAGGTCCCATGCTCTTCCACTCAGAACATAGCGGATGAAGAATTTTATAAAATCGAGTGGGATATAGAAGATGAGATTATACAGCCAAATCACACCAGCCCAACCCCAGCCGATCCCCTCAACAGCTGCAAAAGCCCAGTTTGCATATACTGCAATGATAGTAGCAATCTGCAAAGTGGAAGACACGCTTAAGAGACTGTCTCAGATACAAAAATTGCGACCAACACAATTAATAATGGGGCTTGAATTAGATTTATGTAAATAGGCTGCCAAAAACAATATCGCACAAGACCGTTTGTTTTGAGAGTTGGCAATACTTATATTAAGTATATTCATTCTGAGTAGGAAGAAAAAGGAGATTCTATCAGAAATTACCAGCTGAGCAATAATAAAAGCTCCAACAAGAAATAGGCCAGGACGTTCAACAAAAGACCAACTTCGAGATCGAGTGACAAATATAAGAGCCTGACTAATGGTGCTGACTTGAAGATAGATTGCAGAGGCTAGCTTGTGTGTGATAACCAGACTTGCCTCAGGAGTTGTAGCTGATGACTTACCCAAGTGTGAAACTCCAAATATTCTCTGCAAAATAACCGTGAACTAAATTAGTCATCACAGCTATAAAATAACTACAAAAACAGTAGGCAACTATAGCAAAAAAAAATCAAAAATTTACTAAAGGTGAATTTAGACAAGTCAAACGGATTCGAATAGAGTCATTACACGTCTGAATCACTTCAGGTGCGTTATTGTAAGGTGATTTTGACTACAATCACGTTGTTTTTGGGTCAGTTGTTACCAATCAAGCCATTTCGGGTCATTTCGATCATGGCTCTTACTAGTTAGCGGTTTAATTAAAGTAAAGCAAATTCCAACATTCAACAACTGCAATCTGGCTCAAATCATCCAAGTCAGTATTTGAGTAATGAAAATCTGCATACCGGGAAGAAATCAGTCTCATATGCAGCCCAGAAAAATATAACTGTCATCATGGCCAAGTAGCTTCCGATGACAACTCCCGTGGCAAAAATCTCAGATAACTTCCAGCTATCTGGCATAGGAGATGGCTTTACTCTGTCCTTTGATATGGTCATTATGGTACCTGAAACGCCAACACGCATGTCAAATCACTCAATTGACAAATACAACATACACAAATCTCGTAGGAAGATATGACAATGAGATCGCACCACAGAGGTGCTGACAGAATCTACGAGAGATTTTTAAGCCAAAAGAATCCAAAGAAAAATGTCCTAAGCAGGAAACGTTTGGGCCAAGTTTGTTATACAATATAAATGGGAAAAGAGTGGTTCAGTGATCATTGTATCAAACTAGGAAAGCAAGTTAGAGCCTTAGAGGTCTAGACTTAAGAGGCACCATATATTGCCTGATCCAGGAAAAAAATCATAGTGATCCCTTAAAAAATTTCGAGATATTTTGTTAAAAAAACGTTACAGTAGCATTTTCTTTTTGGAATACATAATGGGTAAAATGCAGAAAAAAACATGTAGGTTTTTGGTGTCCCACGACCATTAAGGCTCCTAGGTAGAGCCGCCAACGCATAAAGCCTATATGTCGTTTTAACCAGTACGAGAGTCTAAGTAACATAACATAAGAGACAAGGTTCTAAAAGTGGTAGGGAATAAGCTTTGACCATATAGGTGTATAGTCATACACCAAAGGACAAGGTCTCAGCTTAGACCTATTGGTAACATTTCAAGATTGAGATATGGATATGGATAAAGACATGAACAGAAGAGTACCATCATTGAGAATGGCAATGATCAGCACCATGAACGGAGGGAAATCAAATTTCCATATGAGAGCCAGCAGCATGAAGCCAAGCTGCCATTTAAAAAAGAAGGCAGTGAATCAAACACTCTGCTTACAGCCAGTAAACACCAGCCACAACGACTGTAATCTGATGTCATTGTGCCACTTTTAGTAACAACATATTGATATTGTTGAAATTTGCCAACTTACCACAATACGAATAGTAACAGAAACAGCATAAATCTGAAACGGCAATAAAAAACAAACAAAAATCCAATAATTAGCAATGGAAAAGTAAGGGTTGATCTTTGCAACCATATAAACATTCATCATATTGAAAAGTCATCTCCTTGCTTAAGGTAACAGTTATACCATCGTATTCTGCCATCAGATAACTTACCGTGTAGTTTTTCATTCTCTGAAAGATTGCTCGGCTGGTTAAAACAGCACTAATGATAACACTTAGACCAGGCTCAGTGAGGACGATGTCAGAAGCACTGCGTGCAGCGTCTGTGGCATCAGCTACTGCTATCCCAATATCAGCTTTCTTAAGAGCGGGAGCATCGTTGACACCATCCCCCGTCATCCCGCAAATATGCTTCCTTGCTTGCAACCTCTTAACAATTTCATATTTGTGCTCTGGAGTGTTACAAGGTCAAAATCGTCAATTACATTTCAGAAACTAAAATTTGCCTGCTCTGCTAAACACATTCAGACTAACAGAATTCTAAATGAAAACCAGCGAGTCTTGTAGAGCTGTAGGCAAATGTGTGACCAACTGAAATCCTTGTTTTAGTCATTTAATAATAGGTTTGAGAAAAGTAGCAGAGGTTATTTACCAGGAAAGACACCAGCAAATCCATCCGCCTTTTCAATCAGATCATCAACTGGCAAAGAAGCGATGGACTCATCCTTGCTTTGGCCCAATAAAGAAGATGAAGGATACATGTTGGTACCCATACCCAAGCGACGACCAGTTTCCTTACCAATGGCCAGCTGATCCCCTAATGACATAAAAACAATTCTTAGCGTGGATTGAAAGGTTGTATCCATTGGTATTGGCTTCCATTTACAATGCAGAATAAAAAAAGTGCTTACAACATCGAAAGAGACATACCAGTGATCATCTTAACACTCACTCCGAGATTCAAAGCCCTTCTAATAGTTTCCGCACTGTCATGTCTAGGTGGGTCAAACAAAGGCATGAGGCCGATAAATTGCCAAGGGCCACCAGGACTTTCTTTCACACCTTCTGGAACTTCCTGAGAATTCAGAATCACATATCAATATTCTCATTGCAAAACAAGTACTTCACTTCCAACATTTCCTATTCTTTATGGGATTGGTTGAGGCTCACTTGGTATGCTACTGCGAGTGAGCGTAAGCCGCGTTCAGCAAATTTATCAATAATAGCGTGTACTCTTCTTTCTATATCCGACTTGTTATGAGCAAGATTCAAGATCTGCAAATCACGGACAGCACAAGTACAAATTATAAAACAAGATATGACTACCTCCATCCAAAATTTATTGCGCATGTAACTTGTTTAACCATTGTCACCTTTGACCATTAATTTCTCCACATATACGTAGAGTTACATTGTAAAATCTCATATTAGATTTATCAAAACGACTATTTTCATATCATTAAAAAAGTTGTAACTATCCTACACTGTGAGAAAATATCAGTCAAGGTCAACATCATCTGACCCCAAAGTCAAATGATGACAATAGATTCGATGGAGAGAGAGTAAGATCTGCTACATACCTGTTCCGGAGCACCTTTGCTAACACGATGCATTTTACCATTGCTGTCAAGGTAAGTTAATGCTGTCCTTTTGTCAGTTGGGTTAAATGGCAAAAAGTGTATCTCTCGGACACCAGCACGGGCCTACAAAATGTGAAGACACATAACTCAAGCCACAAGTAAGAAAAAGTAAAATGTTAAAAATAAAATAAAACACCAAACAGCTAACCTCCTTCGGGTCAGCTAACATGTTGACGATGGCTGCATCTATTGCATCTTGGTTCTCGGTTCGAGATGCTCGAGCTGCCATTAAAACAACAGTATCGGCATCTATACCTTTCGCAAAGACCTGCAAGTGAGTTTGTTGACAGTTTAATAGCATGAATCATAATAGCGGTCCAAGTAAAATAGATAGAGGTCAAACAACTTACTTCAATCAGATTTTTGTCCACCGTGAGCTTGTTCAAAGTTAAAGTTCCAGTTTTGTCACTACACAACACATCCATACCAGCCATCTCCTCTATAGCAGTCATTCTTTTGGTGATAGCTCCCTAAAGACAGTTATAAATGGTTTTAGACCTCAACTTCAAATACCTTACACAAACTCATATGAAGCAATCTTACGTGTGGGATCAATTCATTATCCCAATGATCAAGTAATACTTCCTGCCTCCATTTGATTGTACATGTTTTCAAGACACAAGGGGAATTTGGAAAAATGTATACATTTTAAATGGGGCAAAGGAAGTATGACTCGGTATGAGAAGGACGTATACAAGACTCAATAAGTATCTTAATACCATTGGGGCTTAACAACCTGCTGAGCGAGTCTATGGGAACCAATAGCCATGGTAACTGACAGGACAGTAGGCATGGCAATAGGAATTCCACCAATGAGAAGGACAAGTAAATTGTCAATTCCAGGTCGATATCCACGTCGTTGTATGGTGTACATGACAATGATTTCTACCAACATCCCAACAGCTATAGAACATATACAGAAGTTCCCGATAGCTGTTAAGACCTGCATAAAAACAAAACATTTCAGAATGAACACAATGGGGATCCAGAAATCCAGAAAAGTAGCCAACTTATGAGTTTAAATTCGTTACCTTTTGGAAATGACCAACTTGGTTGGTTGAGTCAACAAGGTGAGCAGCTTTTCCAAAAAATGTGTGGACTCCAGTTGCAATGACAATAGCTTCTATCTCTCCTTGTTTGCAAGTAGAGCCGGAGTACACACCATCACTAGGGCCTTTTGTGACTGGGAGAGACTCCCCGGTCAATGCAGACTACAAACGTTACAACTTCAGTAAATTAAAGAGATCTTTAGAATGTCTTGACATTACTTGATACCTCTTTTGATAGTAGTAATTAACCTACCTGGTCAATTTTCAAAGGATCTCCCTCCAAAAGACGAGCATCTGCTGGAACAATATCTCCTAGTTTAATACTTATAATGTCACCAGGAACCAAGGCTGCTGCATCCTCCTCGCTCCACCTCCCGTCACGTAGAATCTACACATAGCACAAATAAGGATCGTAAACTGCGACTACTAAAGACCACAATACGCAATTTATAATGCAAATCACAAAAACTTACTAGCCCTCGTACAAGACTCACTGAAAGTAGGTGATGCATACCTTTGCTTTTGGAGCCAAACGAGCCATAAGAGCTGCTGCTGCATTACCAGCATTGTTTTCTTCAATGAAACTGATAGTGGAGTTAATGATCAACAAGGTAATGATACCCACAAAGTCTTGCCAGTCAGGAGGCTTATTCTGAGCACAATTAGACAGAGAACTCAATATCACTCAAGAGTATGGAATAATTAATGTAGGAGTAAAAGGACACTCGAATAAATATCCTTACCCCTCCATTAGCAAGTGCAATCGCCATGATGGCAGCCGCTTCCATGACCCATGATAGAGGGTTCCACATAAACCCTAAGAATTTCAAGAATTTGCTCTCCTGCAACACCCCAAATATGAAATTTACGAGACAGGTCAATAATTTTACTTCACATTCTATTATACAACACCGCCAACAAAGTTGAAAATCTTCTACAGTTTGCAGCAGATGTGTACGCATATTTGACCCTTCAAGGACTACATGACTACCAGTCAACATTACAAGATATAATAAAAATACATAGCAATGAAAATTGGTACTAAATTAGACATCCCCAAGATGACAAAACTGCCAAATTTCGAAATTTTCTATCAAAATATACATTGGATTCAACATTTTGAGACTTGAAAAATTACAACAACTTCAGACCCTTAATCCCTAATGATTCGGGTTCGGCTAACATGAATCAGCGCTTAAAACCGACATTCAACACATCAAATTGCAATGCAGAAAATACACAAAATTGGCAATAAAATTAGACAACCTTTTTCTCCTCAAGTTTGTTGGGCCCAAAAATTCTTAATCTTTCTTCAGCAGCCTCACTAGTAAGACCCTCCTTGGTGCATCTCAAATTCTCAAATACTTCCTCAATTGGTATATTCTCCTGCACCCACAAATCATAAAACAAAAATAACAAAATCAGAAAATAACCCAATAACAACGATAACATTACCTGAGTGCCTCAATGGCTCCCGCAAATTGCGAGGAAAATAACTCAAAGAACTAATAATAAAACAAAATACAAAAAAAAAAAAAGTTGAAAAAGCAAAGATTCATCACCAAATCAACAGCCTCTTTCAGTACAGCTTCAAGACTTTCAGGGTTTTCAGCAGCCATTATTCTCTACTCAACTTTCTCTCTCTACTTTCTCTCACTAAAACCTCAAAGATTCCTCCTTTTTCTTCTCCTAAAAAACCAAAACTTTAGATCATGAAAAGAAAAGAAAGGAAAAGAATAACTGCAACAGAAAGACCATGAGAAAAAATAAACAACAAAACCCCAGAAATATAGCAGATTTAACAGCAAATTAATTAAAAAAAGCCAATCTTTAGTAAAAAATTAGTTAGGGTTTGGCAAGAAATTAGCATAAATTAAGGAATACCCAATTCAAAAAATCAAATCTTTAGCAAAACCCAGAATTCCTAACAACTGAAAAACACATTTTATTCGACTTTTATTAGGTGTGTTTGATTGCCATGACGGAATTAATCTACCGTCAGTATATTATAACAAACGACCCAAAAGATACCTTAGTATTATGTAACAGTTGATAACATTTCATTACCTTCCTCACTCTCTTATCTTCCCCTCATAATAAATTTCATAAAAAATATTTATACTCCGTATAATTTTTATAAGTTTAATATGGAAATTATTTTTTTGTTATTAAAAAAACAATTTAATGAAAGGAGTGAAATTTTAGACACTGATGAGTGATGAGCCCACCAAAAACCCATGTGCTTCTACTCTTATTCAATAAATGGCCCAATGGAATCCACTTCATTCTTGAATTAATATCATTGTTTTTTTTTTATGTTTTTTTGTAATATACTCCTTCCAAGTCTGTCTGTTGTTCCCTTTTCTTTTTGGGGCAAAAATAAGGAAATGAATTTGGACCACACAAAACACCCTACCCCACATGAAATTGAATTTGGACCACACAAAAGCTTCCAAATAAAGAAAGAGGGAACAAAACCCGACTAGCATGAAAAAGGAAAGAGGGAACAATAGGCACACTTGGAGGGAGTAATTATTAAATATTCAATTAAATCTTTGAAATTTTAACTTTATCCTAGATTATCTTTTGCTTGAATTATAGAGAATCCTGCAAAAAGAACTGTTGAATTAATTAAATTAATTAATTAATTTAATGAATTAGACTAACCTGAAGAGAATAAAAAGAAGTGGTAATAGTTAAGTAATTTAATCCCATAACATGAGATTATGAAATATTGGTGCGTATATATAATAAAACAAATTCTCGTTTAAGACAGATAATATTCGTCGCAAACTTATAACGGGTTCACATTTGTAGATAGAGACAAATCTTTTGTTATTTTTTAAGCATTTTAATTTTTATCTTATCTATTCAAGCGATTATTATTTAATGCGTTGTAAATTTATGACGGAATCCGTCACAACTCACAAAGACTTACTGATATAATAATAAATAATGACGCATAAATGGTCAATTGTTGATTTGTTGGTGACCATTGTCTTATCCGTACAAAGGTACAACAGAGTCGTGAAATCAACTACGGAGTAGTTGGAATATGAAATTATCAACTAGTAATTTGAATACGCAAGTAATAATCCTTAACCATTATAACGGTTTTTCTAACGTTATAACGGTTTTTCTAACGTGTAATAATCCTTAATTATTTTAATGGGTTTTCACGTGTGTTTTAAAAATATACACGTTAATAAACTAGTTAAGAAAAGATTGTTAAGAATATATTATGAAAAAAATGATACACAAATTTATATTTATATGTACTATAATTAGTGAAATAAATTTGAAAATCTTTCTCTAATTAGCTTATTAACAGTCATTTAATTATAAATTTCACATCTTTAAGGATTAATTGATAAAATGGATTTTCTATCCTATGCCCACTGGCCACATGATTAGAAAACCAAAATGGAAATAATCAATTGCTATTTTATGGGAAAAAAGGTAAATGTGGTTGTATATTTTAATTTCCCATAAAACTATCATTTAATTATTTCCATTTTGGTGTTCTTATCATGTGCCCAATGAAATAGGATAGAAAAACCCTACTTCATAAAAATATGTATAAATATATGCCTCTTTTATGCATATTTTTCAAAAAAAATATTTCATAGTTCGATGTCCCGAGTGTATTTTAGCCTAAAACTTTCTATTAATATGAAAAGAATACCTCAATGAATATTGTGATTAATATTTGCCGAAATGTAACTTTAATTTTATTCTGAGTTGATATGAAAATTGAAATATTGTTCGTATATAAGGAAAGTTTGAACAAGAGTGAAGTTTTATACAAATGTTAACGGATGTATAAAATTACTATCTATTGGTCAATTTTTTAGAATTTTGATACTCGGTATATGTTTTATAAGTTCTCCCTTAAATTACCATTTGGATGCATATTAGCTTTGTAGGAATGCAAGTTAGATTGGGTTAGGCCGGGTCATTTTTGATTCGGGTCATTTCAAAGTTTATTAACATCGAGATATGTTTAGGAATGACAATCAATGTGTAACAATAAACATTCAGAAAGAGTCATGTTAAGTCAGATTAACTGGGATTACGGAGCAAATTCAGATTCTTAGTTCATATGTTTGGTAAGATAAGAGTCAAGTTATTCGTGTTGAATCATTAAGGTTGTTTAATATTGTCTCGTTGAACCAGAAGGGTAAGTATTACTAATTAACAAAAGTTAAAGTCGGATCATGAAAATATCTACTCCCTCCAAGTCTGCCTATAGTTCCCCTTTCATTATAATACTCCTCACATATAATAGAGAAAGGGGAACTATAGGCACTTAGGCAGACTTGGAGGGAGTATATAAAACTTTACTAATTAAACAAGCTGACTTGATAATTATATAAAAAAACGATAAAATTACATGAAAACTAAGGGATCATTGTGTTTGGTTGGAGTATTCGGAATGGAGTTAGATATTTGATGGATTCTAACTTCATTTCAACCCTTTAAAATGTCATGTCGATCACATTTTTTCCCAAGTTTCAAATTTCATTCCATTCCATTTCATCCCAATAATGTTATTAAATGATATTCCGAGATTGAACTAAACAACAGCAAATAATCATGGGGTTCTAACTCAATTCCTCGAAAGTTTCACACTTTATTCCATAGTTGTTGTTAGAGGTACGATATTAAAGATAGGTCTAGAAATGAGAAAGTGATAATGTTAGTGGAAATACACCTAATAATGGCAAAAGAAGGGCACATGTACATGTAAGTTTGTAGACAATGGTGTTTGGCTGCATGTAAAGATAGGAAAATCTTGCTCCACTAGCGTAAACTATTCATGTTCAAAAATGATAGAAATGCCAGACTATCACATTTACAACACCACATGAAAATGAAAATTCTATTGAAATTGAGTCCCCACCTAATCACATTTACTCTCATTTTAGCATCGTACCCACCCGTACTACTTGCCCGTACTCTCTATGCAACTACAAGTGGCATTAAATACATGAGACGGAAAAGACGTAAAACGGGTCAAATAGATACGAAGTAGATAAGATAAAAAGTAGAATGCGTAGGAACCATTGTTATCAGAATTCCGATTCCAACCTACGGTTATACAATTTTATGATCCAAAAATGCTTGACTGATCCCGGGTGCTACGATTCTATCATAGTTATAGAATCTTACGATCCTAACAACATTGTTAGGAACTGACAATAAATTTGTCCTATCTATCTATATGGGGTAATACTTAACCTGTTTTATATTTAATACGGAAATAAGTATCTTAAGGGAGACCAAGACTCGGTTTACTAAACTAGCTGAAAAGGTAGATGAAACCTGAAAAGATATCTGAAAATTGAAAAGCTAACTAAAACCTTAAAAAGGTAGCCTGAAACTTTTAAAAGATAGCTCATAAGGTAACTGAAAATTAGGGCTCATGAGGTAACTGATTATATAAAAAAAAATGTTTGTCAAATTAGCCAAAAAGGTAGCTTGTTTTGATGAAGTGACATAAAAGAATATAATAATTAATTAATATTATAGATTGAATGGGTAAAAAAAAATATAAGTTAGGATCAACTGTCTGAAATCTCAAATGCTACTCTAGGTATCATTTCATTTCAGATAGTTTATTTGGGCAAATAAGGTACTTATCAAACATTTACAAAATATAAGTTATCTGAAATTTTGATCAAATAAGCTAATTTGACCAAAGTTACATAAAATGCTATGCCAACCTGAACCCAAGTGACCAACCGAATAAAATTCAGGAATAAACATACTCACACAAGTATCTTCACATCCTAAAGCATTTTGTATATTTTTAGACACATTTAAACGCGTTTACCTAGTACTCTGTTTGTGGCACAATATCCTCTACCTTCATCTAAATATAAACGGAAAGTTTCATTCTTAAATCATTTTCAATTTTGGTTATAGACAAGTTTTACAAGATTCGATAGTAAACAATGATCTTATTTAGAAATATCATACCAAAATCGTAGAAATAGTGTGATTTAGTGAGATGTTAATTAGTGATTTTGTTATGGGATTTCTTGCAATTCTAATTAACATTATTACATAGACAATTAGGGTAATAAGATTATTGTTTTTAATTTCATACTAAAATAGAATATGTAACTGAAATATCATTATGTTCGTATTATATTACAAATTTAGAGAAACTATTAAAATGTTTTTTTTTTTGGTAAAAAAAAAAAAATTATTACGTAAATGTTACGGAAACTTTGCAAATCATCAATTGCTACAATTTACAACCCTCACTCCCCCACCAACTGGGACCCAAGCAACCAAACATTCCACAGTTAACTTTGTCGGAACTCCCATATGCCTACCGGCTACCACTGGCTTCATAAGGAGTTGGAGCCGGCTCATTCCCTAACCAACACAATGCATCATCCTAGATCTAGGTTTATTGACAATATCTATCACCTGAAATCTCCCTTAAAGTCGATAACTCCACCTTATCAACAACATAAGACTCATACTCGAAATAAGATGTTAATTAGCGAATTTGTTATGACATTTATAGCTATTGGAATTCGCATTATTAAGTAAATAATGAGGGTAATAAGATCATTGTCCTTATTTTCATACTAAACTAGGAAATATCATTATCTCTGTATTAAATTACAAAATTACAAAATGTGAATCATTATACAAAAGAGAAATTATTAAAATGTTTGTGTAACTGATCCACTTACTAAAGATAAAAAGACTATAAGAAGATGAAGGTAGAATTGATAATTATATTGCCTGACTGCAAATGAATTACAAGAGTCATATAAATACAAGAGACTAGCTAGGTTAACGTAATACTATCCTAACTTACAAGATATCAAATACTATAATTAAGGAATTAGTTTACAACAAATATTGACTAGGTGTGAACATATTAACAGAGAATATTGGGCATATTCTAATACCCTCCCTTAGTCGAAGCGGGAGGAGGACGGATGCTGAGACTAGACCGGAAATCATCGAAGAGAAACTTGGGTAGGCCTTTGGTAAAAATATCCG
>JAGPOY010002703.1:0-14350 GCA_018983105.1 Silene uniflora
GGGTTTAGCCTGCTCTGATACCATGATAACTTTTGAGATTTAGAGCCATTAGTATCAAGGTTGATGATGTAAAGAGATGAACTTGTAAGAACAGAGAACAGAGCAAATAAAAATCGTTGCTTTGGTTTTGAATGAATTTGTATATTGATGTTCAATATTTTGTGTTGTTGGATGCTGCTGTACATGAGGGTATATATATACTACATGACATAAGAAAAACCTAAACCTAGTACACAATCACATGGGCCTAGAGATGTGGGCTATCAATCATTAGGTGACATAGAATGTTGAGCCCTCTTGGTATTTGTGTCATGTGACCCAGATATATTCAACACTGAGAATCTGGGATGGGTATTTCTGAATTTTAATTTGTAGTAAAGATATGAACATGAACTCTGAATTGGGTATTTGTTAGATTAGTTAAAGATCTCGAATTTAGATAGTGCACGCCAAGTGTTTGACGAAATTCTTGTGAAAAAATCATCATGTTTGGGGAAAATGTAGCAAAGATGGAAAGGGGTACAGTTGATCGAATTTCGGAGCTCCCGGAGTTTATTTTACATAAATTTCTCTCAAAACTCGATACCAAAGAGGCGGGGCGCGTTAACGTGGTGTCTAAGAAGTGGTATGACGCTTGGTCTTCCTTTCCGGTTTTGAATTTTCAGCTTCAGGACTATAACAAGGAATATGGGGATCGTTCAGAGGAGTATGATTTCAGTGGTTTCAGTGTTGATGATGATGTTATTCAGAGTTATTTGGGGTTCATAGATAGGACTATGCAAAGATACGATACTCAGAAGTTTAGAATAAGGGAACTTAAGCTTGAGCTCCCTACGGCGGATAAAAAGATTGGACCTTTGGTTGATAAATGGATAGGGATTGCGGTGCAAAACCAAGTTGAGGAGTTAATTATTGAAACCATTACCCCTTACTCACAATACACATCAGACTACAGGCTTCCTGAGATTCTATTTCGTGCAAAATCTTTGAAACATTTGTTTTGTAGGAATGTTGTGCTGCCATATTATGAGACCATGGAACTTATCTCTCTTAAATATCTGACTTTACTCATGGAAACTGTAGATACCGATTTGCTTCAGAGAATGATCTCTTGCTGCCCCTTGGTTGAATTTACTACAATAAGTGACCCCGGAAAAATTTCACTTCCATGGCCAAGAAATGTGAACAAGGGTAGTGAATTTATTTATAGTGAGGTAGTTAAATCTCAATTCAAAGCATCCCCGCTTAGAAAGTTTATGTATCTTGGAGTTGATAGGGTTGTAAAGTGGCCATTTAACATGAACGTGGTTGCTTTGAAAAACTTGAGAGAGTTGCAGATTGTTAATGCTGCTATAACAGATGATATTGTTTCTGAGCTGGCATATGGGCTTGTAGTGTTAGAAAGCTTAGTATTGGATTCATGCTCAATGCTGAGGTACATTATGATCTCAAGCATTTCACTTAAGGAACTTCAAATCTGTGAGTGCTACAACTTGATGAAGGTTACAATTGACACCCCTAACTTGATCGAGTTTGGGTACAAGTGTGAAGTGGAGACCTCTTTGTCAGTGATTAGAGTGTTAGATCATTGCAATGCGCAATTCTCCCCATTGATGACGGTGTCCATAGCCGCTTATTGGCTTGTTAAGCTAAAGAAGATTCTCGAAAAAAAAAACTTCTTCCAATCTCTAGTGATTGAGTTGTCTGACTCTCCTGAGGTGTGAACTTGTAACTATTTGATGACTTATTGATTATGTTCAAATGTCTTGTGTCCATATGACAAATCATATTATGTTGGCCTCTATAGATTGCACCCATTGCAGTAGAGGACGGCCAGCTGAGGAACGTGGTTACCGGCCCACCATACAAACTCAGAGAGTTAAAGCTGCACGAATCACATGTTTGGGATTGTATAGAATTTCCGCTTATGGCCCTAGAAGGACTTTTCTTGATTTGCCACCCTGATGTGCTGTCAATAACAAGTTCACAAGAGTTTTCTGCTAAGGTATGCTAGGTAGTAGAAATAATTGTATGTTATGTTTGATTATATGCTGTTACGGCCTATTAAATTAAATTGACAAGTTTTATTGTCGTCTTTTTTTTGGTACGACAAGTTTTATTATCGTGTATACGAGTATAACTTTGTATAGGCGGAGGGGGTCATAAGTCAAAACCCATCTCTCAAAAAATTGTGGGACTGGAGCACATGACTACCCAATTCATAATGCAAAGGAAGGAAAAGGGAATGGTGCAACTTTACCCTTGAGCATAATGCATTACTCTAGGGAGGTGTTGGGTGACTATTACTATTACCCCTCTCCTGATAACCTCGTCAAAACAGACTTGACCTCACCCAATTCATACATAAACAGACAACACAACTATGTCCCCTCACTCAACCCGACCCAGTTCGCCCTTGATTTTATTTGTCCTAAACTGACAATAAACAGACAACATTGTTTTTCTCTTAATTATTGTCCTAGATATTATATAGGATATCTCACAACGTTGCAAAACAAGCTATGTTGTCCCCGTCTCTTTACAATTGTCGAGAAAAAAAAACAATTACCCCTATTCTAAACAAACCCCATTTATGGTGATTTTTCTGGGCGAGAAGATGGCTATTATGAATGCCAGTATGTAAAATCATATACCTTCAACCACTGTGCAGTGTGCACTTGGTTTTTATTCAACAACCCTCCACCATTTGAAAACTTGTGGAATTCTTAGTTGGTCTTCTTGTTTATATGGGATTGCTTTGGTGCAATTTTATTTTCTTGGTCATCCATCAAAGTCGAATCCTGAAAATATTAGCCAAAACCAACATATGTTTTCACTATATATTGCATCATTTTCCGGACTGGTTCATCTCCCTGGAACTAATCCCATGTTTCCATATTTTGTTTTTGTAGTGGATCTTGGATATGTTAAAGCTCATAGTACAATGCTGGAATTATCCCCTGAAAAGCGTTCAAGTTGAAGGTATCAATCGGTCAAGATTACTCTCAGATCGACCCCAAATTGAGTACACGTTTAGATTGTCATGGCTCGAAATTTAAGTTACAGAAATCTTAAATGTTATGTATCTACTATCTAGTACGAGGTCTGTCTCCCTTCATCTGTTAAGTTAGGGCTTTTGTCGAACACTTTGTCAACCATGTTTCATCTTTTTGGTATTTAATGTGCACTTAGTGTCTTTCTAGTTTCTACAATGACATTGAGTCATTGTGTTTTCTGTGATCGTGGTAATGATATGTCCTTGATGCTTATATTTAGCTCGTGGTATAGTGGTATGTGGTAAAGAGTAAGAACTATTATGAAGCTTTTTAGAATGTTGGTCACAAAATACCTTTAATAAACGACCTATTAGGTTGAGTTCCCACGTTGTGATGCTTGAACTCACTTAACCACACCTATTAGATATAGGATATGGGTTGGATCTGGCATGTTGGTAGCTCAGAGTCGAGTACGCCTACATGACCCAACCAACTAACCCGACTCGTATCCAACACAAAGGTTTCCCTTGTCTACATGCAGGTATACCATTTGAATTGAATGTTATAAAACAATGTAGTTATGTACATGATCTTTTGCTCTAATGCTAAAAACCTAAATCCTCTGTCCCCATTCTCTGCACACCCACACCATATGAAATTGTTAAAATAAATAATTAAACTATATATTTATCCTTGACGTAATTTCATTTAAGGTCGTTTGGCAGATTATTTTGTCTTGCTTGTAACTTGCACATTCAAATCCCGTTAGCATTAAAATCACCCATGTGAGTGATGCGACTCCTTGTACACAAAAAAAAAAAAAAACTTGCCCATGAACAAGGATGCTTACATCAGCTCGGCGGTTGGGGAAATAACGAAGGTTATAATTACTGAAGGTCAGCAATGAGAATTGAAGAGGGATTGGAATTAACGAAGGTTATAATTAAACTTGCTCGAGCTTTCGTACAATTGTAGATTGGAGACCTCTCTGTCATCGATCAGAGAAGTAGATTATTGTAATGGTCAGTTCTTTCCGTTGGTGGAGGATTCAGTCAACACAGTTCGGTTTGTGAAGCTAAAGAAGTTTGTCACTGGAATGAATCTCTAATTCTCTAGTGACGGACTTGTGTCACGCTGATCAGGTAGTATATGTGAGTATGTCCAATTGTCCATTTCATGAAATGACAACGTAGTTGTAATACTATTGTGTATTTCCGAGTGGGTGTCGTACACACTCGTACCTTGTGCAGAGATGGATGAAATAATGAAGATTATCGATGAAATAATTTACCAGATGAAACCTCTTACATTGTTACCAAAATCCTGTAAACTGGTATGTTTTCTTTTCTTTTCCCTTCCAGTTACCCAGTTAATCATACTGCAACGAATTTGATTGCAAACTCTTATCGTTTACTAGATCGTCATTTCAATATGTAAAGAATAGGGGTTACAAGAGATAACTGAAAACAGCTTTTATTGATCATAACAAGACTCAAACCAAACTGTAATGAAACCTTAAGCTTTAACGCTGGAGAACAAATGCATATACGGACGAGAGGAAGGAACAGTGCATTGACGAGAGGAAGATTTATTGACTCAATTCAGCAGAAGTGGCAGTATAAAAGGCGAATTAAAGAAGTCACTTGTCTAACAAAGGTACAACAACAGTTTTTCAAATTTGAACTCGTAAATAAGCTTTATTTATACATGCTGCTATATTTTCAATGGCTATAATTGTGTAAGCGAGAAAAGCTGTATTAAAAGCATCTACTCCGTACTACATAGCTTCAGATTCTCAGGAAGAGGAAGGTATTAATCCTGTATAACAACAGAAAATGAGGTTGGACAGGGGGGTTCGAGCACTTCAGCAACTCCATCAAGCATCTGTGTAACCCTCTGCATAGTTGGCCGAAGATTTGGGTCTTCTTGGATGCACCAAAGGCCAACCTTGATAAACCTCTCCAGTCTTTGCCAGTCATTCAATGCTTCCATATCATCATTAACGAGAGAATCCAACATACCAGATTGGTAGCAATCAAATGCCCAATCTGTAAGAATTGCTCTTTCGTCTGCAGTTTGTTCCATACACACGCACCTTCGACAACAAACAATTTCTAACAGCAGAACCCCGAAACTGTACACGTCAACTTTCATGGAGATCGGCTTGTTCTTGAACCATTCAGGAGCAACATATCCTTTGGTCCCTCGGACCGCGGTGTTAGTCTGGCTTTGGTCCAAAGCCAAAAGCTTTGCTAACCCGAAATCAGAGATGCGAGCATCATAATGACTGTCAACAAGTATATTCTGTGGCTTAATATCACAATGGATGATCTGAGTGGTACACTCTTCATGCAGATACAAGAGCCCTCTGGCAACCCCTTGAGCAATACGGATCCGAGTTAGCCAGCTCGGCCTTGAATCACCGAAAAGATAATCAGCAACAGTACCGTTGGGCATGTACTCATAAACCAGCAAACGCTTATCTTCCTCCTTGCAGTATCCTATAAATCGGACTAAATTCTTGTGATGAGTCAGGCCAATGGCATTCACTTCAGCCATGAATTCCTTATCAGCTCCAACGAATGTTCGATCCAACTTTTTAACAGCCAAAGTAATTGAATTACCTCTGACTGTTATTGTTCCTTTGTAAACCACGCCAAATGACCCCCTTCCTATCTCTTCGTTGAACCCGTTTGTGGCAGATTCAAGCTTTCGGTAAGTGAACCTGTACACACTATTGTGCTCTGGCAAAGAGTCTCTCTGGTACTCGTCAATTCCTCTGAATTTCTTTCTTTTATAGTTGAAGAAAACTGTTAAAAGAATGGCGATTAATAGGATGAAATTGACAGTTACAGAGCCACCCAATATTCCTGTAGTTAGAGCATTACTCTTATATCTCACTTCTCCCCGAGGAATGAAATGATTGTTTGGATCGCTGGTAGCATTACCCTACTTTAAGCCACGCCCTTGACGATACCCAACCGCCATGTCTTCCATTGGACAGTGGTGGCCTCTTCTTCCAACAACTTGTAACGCCGAAAATGACAGCAGCACAAAAGCAATCATTCAGACAAGAGTTCTTACATTCCTCTTCAGTGGAAGTATTAAGCTTTTTATAATCTCCAAACGGCCAGTTAATATTCTGAAGCGGGATCATTTCATATTGATTATTCTCAGCGGCTTCAACTTTTTCACAAACGTCTAGCTTGAAGTCTGGTTCACAGCTCCCATTAATATCAGTAGGATCCATCAGAGAGTAATAAGGCGGGCATTTACATACGGGTTTTTGATTTAGTGTTGAACCTCTTGGGTAGGAATACCAGGTTAGCACCCCATTATAATTTAGTGTTGCTCTCTGATAAAAATATTTGGTCGATACTAACTTATTTGGTTGGATGATGAGATTATACTCAGAACCATTTTCTCTCAGTACATACATAGCCCCAGACTCACTGTAAACCACTTGTTTACCAACATTATTTGCAGGATTATTAGTGCCAGACTGCCAGTTCCATAATAAGCACCGTAGGCTAAATCAGTGGCCAAGTCCCTAGTATTAAGAACAAGGTTTCCATCAGGAAGTAAGCGTAGCTGGAACCTTCCTTTGGTGAAATTAGACTCCGACATCCGAGAATCAACCTCCGTTCCTGCTTCCAAAACCTGTGAAGGGAGCAAGGTGTCTGTTGGAAACTTGAAGGTCTCCCAAACAGTATCATTGCTGCTACTTTGCAGAACAAAGTTGCCAGTATCATTCATGAACCCGTAATTGATGCCTGGCCCACTAATAGAGTCAGTAGTATTCCATAGAGGATTTCCTTGAGGGTCACTGAGAATTAGACCCTCATTAGCTGTTATAGTTAGTTTTGATCCCTGTGGAATAGGGTTACCTTCATTTGCATACCATACAATTGTGTCAGGGATCTTAGCATACCAAATGGACAGTAAGAAGAGATTATTATCATCATTAGCAGCAGTAATGCTGTTGTTGATAGGAAACGGATGAAAGCCAAAAGCGAAATCGCCTGACGGAGATATAATTGGAGTGCCACTGGAGATGGCTAAGAGAAAATCCCCTACAGAAAGTGTGCTAGTATTTTGTGAAGAAATTGATGAGGATTGCATGAAGATTATGACTAAGTATAAGACCAGAACACAAAATAAGGGGCAAGCCATTGCTTAACTGAATTTCAGATAGATTGTGTGTTGTGGAGAAATCAGAAGCATACCGACCTGATTTAAAGCCTCGGACGCGGCAGAAAAGTCTGAATAAGAAGACCCTAGCTGCTCTTAAGACTAGACTTTTAGTCTTCATCGTACAACACAATTAAGTGCTCTTAACTCTTCATAATTAAGTGATACTGACTAATACTAGTACGCAGTAGCAAACTTCAATAAGTAAGTAATAACGTATTCCGGATACACCAAAAGTATGTGTTGCTAACAATTGATGAGGATTATTGCTAATAAGAATAAGACGAGGATACAAGATAAAAGCCAAGCCATTGCTAAGCAGAACTTCATCTATTGCCAAATTTTCAGAAAGAATATTGTGTACTGTAGACAAATCAGACTATGGGACTATAAGTCATCAAAGAAACTGATAAGACTTTGGCTGTGCTAAATCAGATTCGACGTTTCCAAGTCTACCGATGTCTGTTAGTTCCTATAAAGACTTTAAGGCGCTAAATCAGACTCGACTTTTCCAAGTCCACCGATATGTCTGGTAAGTCTTATTAGGACTTCAATTGCGCTAAATCAGACTCGACTTTTTCAAGTCCACCGATATGTCTGGTAAGTCTTATTAGGACTTCAACTGCGCTAAATCAGACTCGACTTTTTCAAGTCCACGATATGTCTGATAGGTCTTCTTCCTAGAATATAATAAAGTGCTCATCACCGACGTCATCTTGACTGATTCTGTAAATATTAAAAACTTTGTACAAATGGTTGGTAGAAGAAATTAATACCATGAGTGCTAATTAGTCTAACATCACAGTTACATCGAAAGGACACCTCAATATCATCCGAAATAGTGCAATTTACTAAGACCACACAAATTTTTCGATTTCCAATGAAGCCAACGGATGGAATAAAGCAAAATGACTCGTTAAACTGATAATGTCAACAGAAGTGGTTCTTGAGCTTCTCTTATCATAAACCAGAATGTCTCGTTTCAGAGCTTCTCTTGCATAAAACAGAAAATATTACTCCAGAAATTTCACTGACTACGTTCCTACTGCTCTCAACTGCAGTTAAGATTCCATTATCAGTATCAGCTATGATCATCTCGATTATTTATTCCAAACAATAAACATCCTCAAACTCAAAGTAAAAACGTAGGTGATAAGAATCCAGACATCCAAACGTAGGTGATAAGAATCCGGACATTCAGACAGGAGGTCTTACATACAGAGCGGTTCTTCCCTTTTTCCGTGACAAGATCAAGAGGGAATATTAACAAAATTATCCTGAGAGAGATTCAAGTCCCGTTTTCACCCGATTCTATCATTATCCAAGTTCACCCTATTAATACAATTAACCCAAACACTAATAAAGTAATAAGTCTAATGTTAACTAACCCTCTTCATTACAGTGCAGTTATATTGCAAAGAGACTGCAGTTAGACTCCCCATGATGCAGAAAGTTAGTTCAACGAGCCGAATCACTTTAGCAACTTATTAAGACAATAGTTATAAAGAGACCACTGTTATGGGATTATAAATCCACCTTCCACCATTGTTATCATCATTCAACATAAGAAAACAGAAGGAAGAAAGCGGAAGGAAATCTCGAAATATGAGCTGAACAAATACGGAGTATATATGATGGGATACATAAGACAGCAACCATACTAATCTACTAGTGTTAAATGACGCACACAAATGTAAACGGCTGGGAAGAATACCCAAACATCCAGCAAAATGCGCAAAAAGCTGAATAAGAAAATCGAAATTTCCTGCACTACCAGTTATGAACCCTTGCAGCCTCTAGATTTGCCCTCAATTGCCAGGAATACTTGGTATTAAACTTGTACAGTTACAGAAAATGAGGTTGAGCAAGGAGGATTAGGCACTTCAGAAACTCCATCAAGCATCTGATTAACCCTCTGCATAGTCGGCCGTAGATTTGGGTCTTCTTGGACGCACCAAAGCCCAACCTTGACAAACCTCTCCAGTCTCGCCCAGTCAGTCAACGCTTCCATATCATCATTAACGAGAGAATCCAACATACCAGATTGGTAGCAATCAAATGCCCAATCTGTAAGAATTGCTCTTTCGCTTTCAGTTAGCTCCACACACACGCACCTTCGACAACAAATGATTTCCAACAGCAGTACCCCGAAACTGTACACATCAACTTTCATGGTGACCGGTTTGTTCCTGAACCATTCAGGAGCAACATATCCTTTGGTCCCTCGTATCGCTGTGTTAGTTTGGGTTTGGTTCAACACCAAAAGCTTTGCTAACCCAAAATCAGAGATGCGAGCATTGTAATGGTCGTCAACAAGTATATTCTGTGGCTTGATGTCGCAATGGATGATCTGACTGGTGCATTCTTCATGCAAATACAAGAGCCCTCTGGCAACCCCTTGAGCAATGTGGACCCGGGCTAGCCAGCTTGGCCTTGAATTACCGAAAAGATAATCAGCAACTGTACCGTTGGGCATGTACTCATAAACCAGCAAACGCTTATCTTCCTCCTTGCAATATCCTATAAATCGGACTAAATTCTTGTGATGAGTCAGGCCTATGGCATTCACTTCAGCCATGAATTCCTTATCAACGCCCATGAATATTCGATCCAACTTTTTAACAGCCACAGTAATTGAATTACCTCCAGAGACAATCTTTCCTTTGTAAACCACACCAAATGAACCCCTTCCTACCTCTTCTCTGAATCCATTTGTGGCAGATTCAAGCTTCTTGTAAGTGAACCTCTGCACATTATTGTGCTCGAGAATAGATCCTCTCTGTTGCTCATCATATCCTTGGAATTGTTTTCTTTTATGCTTGAAGAAAATTGTTAAAATAACAGCAGTTAAAACAAAAAAATTTACAGTTGCGGAACCACCCAATAAGCCTTTGAGTACAGCATTACTCTTATGTTTTACTCCTGGAGGAATGAAAAGATTGTTTGGATCGGTACTAGCATTACCGACTCCTACCTTAAGCCAAGCCACTGATACTTCCCAACTGCCCTGTCTTCCGTTGGAGAGAGGCAACCTCTTCTTCCAACAACCAGAACCACTGAAAATGACAGCGGCACAAAAACAATCATTCAGACAAGAGTTCTTACATTCCTCTTCGCTGGAAGTATTAAGCCTTGCATAATCTCCAAACGGTAAATTTGTATTCTTAAGCTGGATCATCTCGTATTCACTCTTCACACCACCTTCAAACTTTTCACAATCGTCTACGATGAAGTCTGGTTTACAGCTCCCACTAATATCATTAGGATCCAACAACGAGTATTTAGGCGGGCATTTACATATGGGCTGTTGATGATCATCCATACTACAAATACTGTTATAGCCGCAAGCTCCACTGTCAAAATCTGATCCTATACTCTTACATATATTATCCGGTAAAGATTGAATCTCAGACCAATCAGCTCCGGAGTCTCCAGTTGAAGCTCTTGGGTAGGAATACCAGGTTAGCACCCCGTTATAATTCAGTGTTGCTCTCTGATAATAAACCTTGGTTGATACTAACGCGTCTAATTGGGTAATATCACTCATGAGATCAACCTTGGAACCATTCCTTAAAAGTATATACATATCCCCGGACTCATTGTAGACCAGTTGTTTACCTGCATTTTCCGGATTATCTGGATCATTAGTGCCACTAACATAATAAGCAGCATAGGCAAAATCGGTGGTTACATCCCTAGTATTAAGGACGAGGTTTCCATCATCAAGCAAGCGGAGCTGGAACCTTCCTTTGGTGAAATTAGACTCGGACATCCGAGAATCAACCTCCATACCTGCTTCCAAAATCTGTGAAGGAAGCAAGGTGTCTGTTGGAAATTTAAAAGTCTCCCACACTGGAGGATCATTGCCGCTACTAATCAGAACAAAGTTGCCAGTATCATTCATGAACCCGTAACTGACAGCGGTCGTGCTACCAGATTCAGTAGTAGTATTCCATAGAGGATTTCCATGAGTATCGCTGAGAATTAGACCCTCGTTAGCTGTTACAGTTAGTTTCGATCCCTGTGGAACAGGGTTACCATCATTTGCATACCATACAATTGTGTCGGGGATTTTAGCATACCAAATGGACAGTAAGAAGAGATTATCAGCAGTATTAGTGTTATTGTTGGTAGAAAACGGGTGAAAGCCAAAGGCGAAATCGCCTGACGGAGAAAGAATTGCAGTCCCGTTAGAGTTGGCTACAAGGGATTGGCCTATCGAAAATTTGCCAGTATTTTGTGAAGAAATAGATGAGGATTGCATGAAGATTATTGCGAAGTATAAGACGAGGATACAAGATAAAGGCAAATCCATTGCTAAACTGAATTCAGATGTTGCCATATTTTCAGATAGTATAGATTATATATAGCTGACGAAACGGAAAATTACCTACCTACCTACCTGCTAAGAAAAGTCTTAATATGACTTTAGCTGCTCTTAAGACTGGACAGAAAAATTACCTACCTTGCTATAATGGAGTTACTGTATAATATTGCAAGGAAATAACAGTTTGATTCAACACGTTAGTTCAACGAGCCACCTTGCAGATAAGACCTTTATGGTTTACCATTTTAGCAACTTATTAAGACCACAATATAGTAAAAAGAAAAAAAAAATTTGACGTCACTCACAATTGTGGAATTATACATCCACTATTGTTATTCATCATTCAACAAGAAATGATAAAGAAATGAGCGGGACGGAAGGAGTATGTTTTTCTTTTCGGATCCATTTCAGTTACCCAGTCATAACAAGACTAAAACCAAACTGTCTGAGCGAAACAAGATATCAACTAGTTCATCACAAGGAAGGTCCTTAACTTGTCTCCCTTCTCAAAGACGTGACTTCTTTGTCTGCAATAGTGCAATCCCCTCACAGGCTGATCTGGACTTGTAAAACAACTTATTCTGGCCCCCCTAGTTGCTGCTAAGTCTATTAACAAGGAAATTTTTGCACAATATTGCAGTCCTAAAGAGGAGTGTAATCGTCAGGGTGGCCGTTCTTAAATCCATTGACAGGATGTTGGACCCATTTGGGACAGATTTCACAGCCACGAACAATGTCAGGACCTGACGGACAAAGACAAACAACAGAATCAAAACACAATCTGCTGATACTTTGCTACCAAGAACAAGCAAGGATGTACAATTGTACATAGAGAGCAAGAAAAATTTATAAGGGACTTACAACGACCACGGCCATCCAAGGTAACACAGGAATCGACCTTGTCGGAGTTATACCAACAACGACGAAATAACTCTGCAAAGAAGAGCCGAGACACAGGGCGGCGCCCAGCAGTATTCTTAGCTCGAAAGTTGCAATGGGCCCAAAATCCATCATCAAATTCACTACTGTAGCTTCCAAGGGTCTCCTCAAGCTCATAGTTAGTGGACTGTAATCAGTAAAAGATTGAACCATGGAAATAATTAAAAAAGGCACAAACTATATTTTAAGGCTATTAAAAAGTTCCCTCTAGGGATTGACCTTGGAGGGTATGCGTTCCTAGAATTTTCTAGGTTTTCCTTCAGTAAAAACCCAGAAAAAACTCAATTAAAAATTAAATTAACTCTCAAATAAATCCAAAAAGGGGCTTTCTTTCACGTTTTCACCATTGATTACAACACTTTGATCTTTGTTTATCCTTTTCTCGTGCTTTTGGTTCTGTGGGGCAACCTTACTCTTCACTATGGCGACTTTAAATAATACCAATGGTATTAATTTAATTGATGGTCCTGGGAAAGAGGTGGAGGGGACCAATAATGATGTGCGAACAGTTGAGCTGGAATGGGTGGCAGATGAGGCAGAAGAGAAAGATGAATCACGATTCTGTATTGCATCACGATTCTGTATTGCAGGTCGGCTCTGGACTGATAGAAATGTAAACCTTAGAGCTCTTGTGGACACAATGGCATCAGTTTGGAAGACGAAGGGGGTAATTGGAGAAGTGGTAGACAAACAGAAGAAGATTATCACCTTTAAGTTTGAGGATGAAGCAGACAAAACGCGGGTTCTCGAGGAGCAGCCTTGGCACTTCGAACGGCATATTCTTGTTCTGGCGGATTTGCGCGGGGATGCTATCCCAACAGAGGTACCGCTTTTCTTCTCTCCTATATGGGTACGTGTTTATGATCTTCCTATTATGGGGAGGCAAAACCTGGAGAATGCGTGTAATATAGGGAACGTCGTTGGCACCTTTGTTAAGGTAGATAACTCGGTGAACCCATCTATAAATAGATCAATGCGGATCCGCGTAATTATTGATGTCCGTAAAGCCTTGATTGACTCAATATATATGAAGATGAAAGGGGGTAAGCAATGGCGAGTGAGAGTGAGCTATGAAAACCTACCTTTATTCTGTTATGTATGCGGACATGTGGGGCATGGGGAAAAAGATTGTGGACAACGAAGAGGCCCAATAGGCGAGGGTCGTCGGTATGGAGACTGGCTTAAAGCCTCGCCATGGAGAGTGGCAAGAAATCCTGAGGGGAGTGGGGGGAGGGCGGTCTCATGTGCTAAGAAACTTTTTGCGGATGGAGTGTCGGAAGCAGAAGAGGAAGAGAGGGAACTGAATAGGATGGTGGAAATGTTACGAGGTGTTTCTTTGTTAGAGGGCAATGAGGCACGAAAGGGGACGGAGGCTGCCACAGAGAAGGAGGGGGTTAGTAAGAATGATATACCATTACAAAATAAGGAAGGGAATGAGGATGGGAATGTAGTAGAAACGGCTTTCAATTCGCACACGACATATGGGAAAGGGAGCCAGGACCAGGGGGTTGAGGGGCGTAAATTTATCAAAGTAAAAAGATGTAAGGAAAGTATGGGTGAGGTGATGGATGTGGGCAGGAAGACTACTGGAGTGGAAGCTGGAGGTGGCAAAAGAAAAGGTATGTGGGGAGGGGAGGACGAGAGGATAAGGGAAAGTGAAGAAGGGCCGAGGAAAGTGCGGGTGACAGAGAATGGAAGTATATCGATCTTGAAAGTAGCGGCGGCTGGCGAAGACCAGCCCCGCGAACAGCAATGAAAATCCTAAGCTGGAACTGTCAGGGGCTGGGCAATCCCTTGACAGTTAGCACCCTCCGTGATTGGTGTTGGAGGGAGGGCCCAAACATTGTCTTCGTTATGGAGACAATGATAAATGCGCGGGAACTGGAAAAAATACGAA
>JAGPOY010002705.1:0-14349 GCA_018983105.1 Silene uniflora
TAGTTTGCCAAACAGCCGCAGAATAAGGGCAATCGAAAAAGAGATGAGAAATGGTTTCTAGGCTATTTTCACAGAGGACGCACCTATTCACCAAGACGACACCCCTTTGACAAAGATTAACAATAGTTGGCAACTTATCTTGTACAGCCAAGAGCCCAATCATCTTATGCTTCGGGTAACAGTAAGAGTCCCATATGATTTTATGCTGAGTAAGAGTAGCCCCCCTAGGCCGAATCATATTATAAAACTGAGTCTTGTAATCGTCTCTCATTAAGAACAACCTTGCTTGCTCACAATCCCCAAGTTGCTGGACAAGCAAATCTCTGCAACTTATAATACTACTCCAGAACCACGAATAGGCAGCAGTGAGACGGAATTCCCAAAGACTAGAGGCCTTTAGGATGTAAGCCTCCACCCACTTAACCCAAATGGTATCTGAATGAACAACCAGTTTCTTATTATTATTATTATTATTATTATTATTATAGATGAGGTGGCTTTGACATGGCTTTTTTTCGTCAACGTGGAAATGACGTGGCTTTTTAGAAGTTGACATGGAATTAAATTGTACAAGTTAAGTGGATGTTTAAATTTAGCCTTTTAATATATATTATAGATTAAGTATAAGTCCTTGTAGAAGGTTATGTGCGTATTTATCTGTCATACACGTTTTAGACTTAAAACGAATATGAGAGACCAACTGACGCAACAAATGGAAAGAATTTGACTATCATTTCCATTACTCCCATTTCAACTTAATTAAAAAAGGTATTCATACAAATAATTGAATTTGAATATATATGTCTTATCATTTTAATTTAGACAATCTCTTAATTGGTAAGTACTTTGTAGTACTTTAGAATTTGAAAAGAATTTATATGTTGAAATTAAGTATAATTTCTTATGAAAGGTTAAATGTTTATTTATCATACGCGTTTTACAATTAAGACGAATACGTGTTTTACAATTAAGACGAATATGACAGATCAATTGATGCGACAAATAGAACGAATTTGACTATCATTTCCATTGCTCCCATTTCAAGTCTTAATTCTTGTAAAACATTTCCATATTAAGAGAGTGTATATTACGATATCAAGCAATGTAAAACATTTTTCAATATTTTTGTCTTCATTTGGGGCCACATTTTGCGTGAATCATATGCCATAGGAGAAAAATCAAATACTCAATAGACTTCAATCTACTAAAGACTGGTATGAGTGATAAATAAGTGGTAAGAAGTTCGATTTATGACTTTTACAAATGAAAAACTCAAACTTAAACGAGATCCATCCATTTAATTACCTTCAATACTCGAAAAAGATACCCTAGTTATCGATAGAAAATACTCCTGATCAACATCAATAGAATATATTTTAAACCAGTCTAAACATGCAAATTATCATTAAATGACTCAATAAATGTCGCACATAATTGACAATTACCATGAAAAAAAGGCCTTTATTTTTGTAGCGCGAACATGTCCTACCCCATTAAGAGTCTACAAATGTTGGTCGAATACACCTATTTTGTGACCATTTCATAATGATAAGGTGTTCAAAAACAGTTCGGTACATAGTACTTGATTCGATTAGATTTTTTTGGTTTGATCAACCTAATTTATATTATTACATTCTCATGAAAATTGATTTCATAAACTAATAAGTATGTTAAAAAAAATATAAATGATCCTTTTATGATATTAAAAATATTTATAATTATTTACTAAAAATGTCCTCACAAAAACTTTCTTACAAGAAAGCTTCGACGATTAATATTTCACTTGAAAATGAAAAGGTTTATACTTCGGTTTCTCATGTATTTTCCTTAACATTTCCTAAGAAAGATTAGCATGTTTGAAAAGCTGTTTTTTAATCACTAATTAGATAAATAGTAGGCATAAAACTGCTTTTACAAGATGCATTTATGCTAAAGTAACAACGGAGTACTAAATAGTGAGTAAGTTTAACATATTAGAAATTTCGGTTATATATCGTAAGATTTAAATAGGTTAAATAATACTTCAATTTTTTTACCATTAAGTTTAGTTTTCGACTATTATTAGACTGAGTTAATATTTTAAACTCGCTTTCAATGCGATCAATATTAAGCTTAATTATTATCAGGTCGGTTCAGATTTGGATACTATTCATCATGTCGTATCGATTATCGCCTTATCGGGTCACAAACATGTCAGGTCTGATCGGTTTTAGCTCGTTAATTTTTCGAGTTCTGTTAGGCCGAGTTTCAAGCAGGTCAGGACGAATCAATTTTGCCAACTCTTTATTCTTTAGCAATTTAACTGGTTTAAGTTCAAAACCGATATATGTCCGTCTTAAATCAGACAATGTTGGGAGAAGTATATAAATTTGTGGTTAGAAGAAGTTAATGAGAGAAACTCAAGAGGTCTAATTTAAGCAACTCATAAACCAACTCTTGGAAGTTTGTTAGTTTCTACACAAACACAAAATCAAACCATCATCACTTCATCTTCATCTTTTTTACTCCCCCTTTTTTCCTTCATTTTCCCATCACTAATCTTCACTTAATCTCAATCATTTTCACTTATAATTTCAAATTTTATACCTTTTCAGTTTAATTTCATTTCATTTCTAAAACCGCGTTTTTTTGTCTATATCTACCCAAAATCCACACCATTTCTTACTCAAAACAAAATCAAATTTTTATCATTTAAAATTTGGATTTTTTAATTTAAAAAATTGGTAAAAAGTGAGTGATTTGAGTGAAATTGAGAATGTCAGGAGGAGGAAATGGAGAAGAATCAGGATTACAGTTTACACCAACATGGGTTGTTGCAGTTGTTTGTTTTATAATTATTGCAATTTCTCTTCTTGTTGAAAGATGCATTCATTATGGTGGAAAAGTATGAATTTTTCTATTTTTGAGGAAATTTTCAGGAATTGTTTTTGATAATTTACAGTTACCCAGATCACATTTTGTTAAAACAGTTACATTTGTTGATTAATTTGTGTTTTTTTGGGTGGTTTTCTGATAGATGTTGAAGAAGAAACATCAGAAGCCATTGTATGAAGCATTGGAGAAAGTTAAAGAAGGTAAAAAAGTTGGCGCAAATTATAGAATAAGACGGTTTTTTTATTGGTTAAATACTCGTTTATTACTATGAGACGGTCTTTTTATTGGTTAAATACTCGTTTTATTACTAACTTTTTAATAATTCATGTAAAAGTTGTGAACTTTGATGTTGTCTTACTTATGTTTGCTTCACATGGTAAAAGTTGTGAACTTTTATTGTTTTTTCCAATTTTGCATTTCTGGGTATTTTTAGGTAGTGGAAAGTTAGTTTGTAATGTATTTGATTATGTGAATTTTGGGTAGTGAAAATTAGTTTTTAATGTATGAGACTATGTAAATTTTGGGTAGTGAACCATCCCAGTCATTTGTTTACCTTTGATTAAAAAGGTAAACAAATGATTGGGTCGGGTGAGTAATGCATTTGATGATTTAGATTTCGGGTTGAATTTGATTTGGATAGGCTTGTTACTAAGGAGTCGTAGTAGTAACTTCTATTAACTGTTTTATTGAACTTTTTGTTTAGAAAATGGAGTTAGTTTTAATAAGGGAACATGTAGGAGTGTAGGACCAAGAGCATTGTATTTTTACTTTTTAATAAGCTAGTTTTTGAGTTAAATTTTACGGAGTATTTGGTAGAAATCGGTGTAAATGAGAATTTTGGCCGATTTTAATGGTGTGTTAATTTTCATTTGTTATGGTAGAGTTGATGCTGTTGGGGTTCATATCCCTGATGCTAACAGTACTGCAAGGGACAATCTCAAAAATATGCATTCCTCATAGATTTGTCACCAACATGCTTCCTTGTAAACCTGAAAAACATGAATCCTCGGGCACCGGTGCTGCAACTACCGAGCACCTTGGTGGGCTTAGACGGTTGCTTTCCGAATCTGCTATGTCGCAGGGTGCTTACTGTGCCAAAAAGGTAAAGTGAGATGTTTGTCATGGTTTTCATCCATGTTTTGCTCTTATATTGGCTTTAAGTTGTCTTGGGGTTGTGTATGCGTTGTCGGGTCTGGTTTGAAATCTCGTAAAGTTGAATGTAATTAGCTGCTATTTGTCTGATGTCCATTGTTTATTGTGTATTATTCCCCTGATTGATGCCTAGATTTATGATTTTAATAATTCCTTCTTATTGTATGTTGACGCCTTGACGGTACATTGTTTATTGTTCTTCCTAGGACTCTACATTTGTTATGTATATTCCTGTTTAGTCTCTGAAGCCACTCCATATTAAATTAATGTATTACTCTTTATCATATGTAATGCGCGAAGACTATCTGTTTTTCCTACATCTATTTGTAAATTTGTGAGCAACTGTCTTAATGGAAAGTGTATTTGATATTTCGACATCTTTTACATACATATGTTCTTTGAAAGCTTTTAAGAGTTATGTCACTACTAAAAGAATAAGAATGAAGTGAAGACGTGGAGACCTATATAAATAGGGTTGGTTGCATAGACTAGGCGGGTAAAATGGGCATTTTCGGGTGCGTCTAAAAGGAGGATGTTGTCTGAATGAGAGAAGTTAAGCATTTAAGCATCAATTCACTATAGACTAGGCGGGTAACATGGGCATTTAGAGTACTCTTGAACGGAAAAGTTTAAGCATTTACGCATCAACTCACCATACTTGGGTGTTGGGTTGTGATTTTTTTAGAGTACAAGGATAAAGGTTGTTTTTGCAAGGATTCTTTATTTATCGGTCCTTTTATCTCTTTTGCCGGATGGTTTCTGCAGAAATTTATGAAGTAAAAATTATTAATAAAATAATTCGATTTTACAAATAACTCGCACATCAGTTAAATCTGTTGAATTTTTTCCTCGTTTCACTAGTTTCTGAATATTTGCTGGCTTCAGTAACCTTTAATTATAATTTTTCGTGCTAATATTCATCACTAAAATTCTCGTTTCTTTCTTTGGCAGCATCAAGTTCCCTTTTTATCTATTGAAGCACTTCATCACCTTCATATCTTCATTTTTGTCTTGGCGGTTGTTCACGTCACTTTCTCTGTTCTGACAGTGCTGTTCGGAAGTGCTAGAGTAAGTATGCAGTGTTCTCTTCATTGTTCTGTCCCTGCTTTTCTGGCTGGTTATGCTATGTTCTATATTTCTATTAGCTTGTTTTCACTTTTCAGTTTTGCTAATACGTTTTCCATGCCATAGATTCGCCAATGGAAGCAATGGGAAACTGCTATTGCGAAGAATAATTACGATTCGGAACAGGGTAAGAAGTCTAAGAACTGTTAGATAAATATCACACGTCATTTATCTAGTTATGATTTTATTTGTACATTGACTGTTTATTGTGTTTCTGTCTTCTATTTTCTTTTTAATTTAAATTACTGTACGTTTGTTGACAGTATTAATGATGTTTCATGTTAGCGATTCGTAGCTGTTGTTTACCTAGCTAACTTTTTTGTCGCCATCCTTCTGCATTTAAAAGATGGGATCATGCAAGTTTTTACTTCTTTTTCATTTGATACATTTCCTCTTGAAATTGTGTTTCACCTAGTTTGAATTTCCTTAACACAATGCATATTTATTATAGCAGTCAAATTTTCTTCAGCTTGTATTAGACGACGGCTTTATAGTTTTTTCTCAACTGTAATTTTTCAGCTTTAAGGCGGCCAACAGTAACTCATGTTCATGAGCATGACTTCATTCGACAGCACTTTGTGGGCGTTGGTGAAAATTCTACAATGCTCATTTGGCTGGTGAGTGTGTTTTTCTAGGCTTCTTTCGATAAGGATACCAGTCTAAGTTTTAACTTTTAGCCGAGGGGATTGTCTTTAATGCACAGTGTGAAAATCACAGCGTGCCAAATAGAGACGGACGGGCTATGGGGGCTGATTTGGTCAGATTTTATCCCATCCAACATAACTTTTTTGTTTGTCATTTTCAGCATGCTTTTTTTAAGCAATTTTATGGCGCTGTGACAAAGGCAGATTACGTGACATTGAGGATGGGTTTCATTATGGTACGTGTTTCATTAAGAATTCGTGTCTTCAAGTTTATATGTGTTGGTTGACCTTTCTGAGGATTCGATAGCTGTTGATTGAAATCACTACGTTTTTTGGTCAGTCCCATTGCAGGTCAAACCCGAAGTTCAACTTTCACAAGTACATGATTCGGGCTTTGGAAGATGATTTCAGGCAGGTTGTTGGGATAAGGCAAGTGATTTCTTCATACTAATAGTTAATCCCATGACGGATTTACATCTGTGCATATTTTTGCCCATCCTCTTTTATCATGGACTAATGTTCTAATTTTTTCGATGCAGCTGGTACCTTTGGTTATTTGTGATCATCTTCTTGTTGCTGAACGTTGCTGGTAAGAATCTTCATTACTTTTTTTTTTTAATATTTTGTTATGTTTCTGTAATTTAATGTGTTCAGTCAGATGCCTTACCCCACTGTCCCAAGTCAGATGCCTTACCCCACTGTCCCAACTTTTAAGAGTCATTTTTGTACGTCCGTCCTCAAACTTGTGCTTATTTGCTTTCTGTTATTTTTACTGTTGTGGTTTATTCTTGCAGGTTGGCATACATACTTCTGGATCGCCTTCATTCCTTTTATTGTGAGTTGTTTTTACATGTTTTTACCTCACATTTAGTTAAACGTTTGTTGCCGCTGCACTGGTTAGGATTTCACTGCTCAGATACTTATGGGAGGGTTGCACGTATGGTCTTATGGTAGTACCCTGGCGTGGGTATTGTAACCTCGCTTCCATTTTTTTTTATCTTTTCACGTTATTTTGGGGGTCAATTTGGGTTTGGGACTACTGGCAGTTCTATTGGGACTGGATTTGGGTTTTAAATCGATTTTTTCAGGAGTCAGGTACATGTAAAGTTGTGAACTGTACATAAACCCCTAAGCCTCCTCGTGTTGGAAGATTAACGGCAAGCCCTGTTTTATTTTTCTTCTAATATTTGTGTATGCACCGGATTTTAGCTGCTTCTTGCTGTGGGAGCAAAACTGGAACATGTGATATCTCAGCTGGCTCATGAAGTTGCTGAAAAACACGTTGCCATAGAAGGAGACCTGGTTGTTAAGCCTTCTGATGAACATTTTTGGTTTGGTCGCCCTGAGATCGCCCTCTTCTTGATCCATTTCATCCTTTTCCAAAATGCGTTTGAGATTGCTTTTTTCTTCTGGATTTGGGTGAGTTTTTTTTTTTTTTTTTTTTTTTTTTTCAAGGTTCGACATTTATTCTTTATATTCTTTTTTTGTTTTTTTGCATTCAACCTGACATAAACTCCCCCTATGAAAAAATGCAGGTGCAATATTCATTCAGCTCTTGTATAATGGGAAAAATACAGTACATCATACCGAGGCTCATCATAGGGTAAAATAACTTTTTTCTTGTGCATTCTATTCTAATTTTTACCTTTTTTTAGCACTATTTATTTCATTAGTTTTACAATACTCTTTTTAACTTTTTCGTTTCCGCTTGCTGCTACTTCTCCAGTGTTATTATTCAAGTTCTCTGTAGTTACAGCACTCTGCCTCTTTATGCCATAGTTACTCAGGTATCTTTCGACGCCTCTCTATTTCAGTTACGTTATAGTAGCGCGCTAAATATTTGAGAATAAAAATTAAAAACGGGCAAAATGAATAATTTTTAGCTTTCTTGTGTCCCACTATCTCCGCATGCTATGTTATAGTCCGTTAGTCAATGCTATTTTCCTTAGTTTTTTAATGGAATTTGAATGACAAATTGTAGATGGGAAGCAATTTCAAGAAAGCGATATTTGACGAGCATGTACAAGCAGGTATCCTTGGGTGGCGGGATAAGGTGAGGAAGAAGAAAGAGCAGAAAGAATCTGTTAATGGTTCTACCCAACCACCTTCGACTTCAACATCAACTGAGAATTCTGTCATCAGACTTCAACTTGCAAAACTTGCCCGAAAGGACGGGGATGAGATTCAACCAGTCAATGACTAAGCAACTGCTGGTTATTTTCTGTCTCCCTTTTTGCACTTTAGGCGGTCTTCTGCACGAATGAGTCTGTAAAAACGTGAAGACTGAAGAGTAGTACTCCGTAGTATGCAGTATAAAGTATGGGGCCGGGGTGTAATATTCATATAGCCTCGAATTTTATGTATTGGAAGGATACTGCAGTATTATGTAGATGGGCTGTAATTAAAAACAGGATGGTCTAACCTTTACTTAATCATGCTATATTTTCAGCACCTTTTACTTCAGCACGAGGGAGGACTCTTAACAGCATTTAGTTCCTCGACGGATTTTAAAAGGCAAAAAATGTGTTTCAGTACACAGAAAACTCGTGCAAAAATCGACATAAGACCAGTACATAACCAAATCTGATGGATTTTTAAAGGCAAATAATGTGGTTCGGTACAAAGAAAAACTCGTGCAAACATCGACATAAGACCTACATAACAGCCAAATCTGATAAGTGGAGAAATGGCAACATCAGAAAATGAATTGCTCAGGTCGACAATTTATCATTGAATTAACAAAATAAACTTCAATGCATATTCTGCCTTCGAAGGAACTTCAGAAAAGCTTGCGAGATAGCAAGTTCAAATACACTTATAATCGTAACAGCTCAAGCGAAATTCAGGTATCAGCAGTTGATAAACAAATAGAGTTCAACCGTTCAGATTCTGGAAGAATAGACCAGTTCGGAGACTGCAATGCTCGCAACCACTTAAAATCATCAACATTCGCCCAATTCCCGGTCTCTTCATCAAGTTTTGACTCCCTTAGATCATCCTCCGACCCTTCATACTTCAAACAATAGGGTGCAAACCTCACTCCATTGCTATCCTCAATTATGGGACGGCTTCTGACCCTCAAGTAAAAGTCACACTCCCTAGCATTATGAATCCTGATCTGATGTGATGCCAACACAAATACACATCCTTCTGCGTCATCAATCAACACCGAACCCAGAGCAGGCCCCGCGTAAATTTTACAATTCCTCAATTTATGAATAAAAATTGCCCTTGGCTTACCTGTAAGCCTCACCTCACAAGAACTAAGGTTCGATAATGTGAACTCCCCTATATTCTTCCCCTTCAAATTCTCTACCAAAATCTCCCCTTCTCTATTTCTAAATCCCGGGGTATCTTGGATAAGGCATGTTTCTTCATTAGGAAGCACATCAGGTTTCTCGACTTCAACTTGTTCTGGCATGGGAGAAACTGGCATCTTTGGCTTTGCAACTTTGTTTTTAAAAGAGAATTTCTTCCTAGGAACAAGTTTCGATGAAACATTATCAAGAGACTCTCTAAGGTCAGTGATAGTTTTGAGAGATGCACGAACTTCATAAGAAGGTAAGTGGTATGAATTCTCGGCAAGTAGCTTCTCAAGATCAGCGATAGAAGAAGAGACACTATCAAGGTCTGTTTTGGTGAAAGACTCGAGGGATTGATCAATGCGAGCAAGTTCTGCAGTAATTGATTGCTTGTGATCAGCAAAACAAGCCAGGAAGGAGTCAGTTGATTCAAATGATGGAGACGAATCCGACACTTTGTCTCGAGCACGAGATTGGTGACGATTAGATAGACGTTCGATCATTGCTTGATGTTTCTTTTGGATGGCTTCATCACTATTGTCTTCCATTGGCTAGTGACCGGCTAAACTTGCCCTAATTTCTTACCGATTTCAAAACCCTGAAGACGACCGCTTTGCCTCACAGGAAAAACACTTCCCAGATGCCTACAAATTAGAAACAACCCAACAATATCAAACTACAGGTCTGACTGATTAATATACTCCCTCCGTCGCAATCATTTGTTTACATTTGATCAAAATACGCCTCACAAAGAATATAAAAGGTAAACAAATGACGGAGACAAGGGGAGAGTACTAAGCATTTCACTCTGCCATTAAAACATCCCATAACTAGCTAAATTAATCTTATCTACATCCTCATTTATAATCAGTTAGTCTTGCTTCCGACCGTCTTAAACTTGCAACATACTCATTTTAGCTAGCAATAAAGGAACCATATAGCATAATAAGCGGCTGCCTTTGGCCTAATATGATGATCTCAAATGATACAGAAAAAAAATCAACTTCTAGAAACAGTAAATGATATCCCAAATAATTGATTCAACAATAAAATTAAGAGATTAAACTCACTTTGTGCCAATCATTTGTTTACCTCTTTTATTCTCTGTGAACAGGATTTTAATCAAGGGTAAATAAATGATCGGGACGGAGAGAGTACATCATAACAAAAACAAATGAAGATTACCCACAAAATCAATTACCCAAAACAACATTTTATGACTAATCATCTTAAATTTGATTAAATTAGCAAACATCAATCAAAACCCATGTGAAAAAATACAATCTTGCATCAGAAGGAATAAAATCCATCTCAAATTCTTGAAGAATAATGCAATTGAGCACAAAAAAATTGATCAAAGACATTACAAGAACACAAAATTCTACAAAATCAGTAATATAAGGGTATTTTACAGAATGTATGAAGTATAAAACAACAATTAAAAAAATAAATGGGTTAGAAAATTATTACCTGTTGTTGGCTAAGAAGTTGGATCAGTCAGCTGCTTGTCAGGAAATCGAGCGAGGGAGGAGATGCAGAAAAGAGCGAGGGAGGAGGGGGTGGTTTGTGTACTTTGGAAGGGTAATTTAGGAATTAGGACTAACATTATTTATTCAATATCTCTCAAGACTCGGTCTTAAATAAAACAGGTCAAATATGTTCTCACTTACAAACGTCGGACAAATTTTTTGCTAGTCCTTGCTCCTGATTAGACCTGACGAAATTGACCCAATCCGAACGACCCGACCCGACACCCGAACTCAAGACCCAAACTTGACTTGAATCCGAAATGACTCGAACCCGAATAACTTGATCAAAATGTTTATTGTTACAAATTGACCATTATCCACAAATAACTTGTTAATAGCTGACCCGGAAATGACTCGAACGGACCCACGCAGGCTTATCAAACAGCGCTTTCGAGCAGTTACCCGTGTAGACCGCAAATTACCCGACCCGAAATTGACCCGACCCAAACCCGACCCGATCGACCCATTGTCAAGCCTACTTGTGAGACAACCTCTTTCTCATATATCGTATTTAACCCGTTTTACGTTTAACACGAATATTCTCGTTTAATGAATCTCGTATACATTAACGTTTTTACCTTGGTTTATACTCCGTATGGTTTAGGACGGATACTTAATAACGCAACCCAAAATAACCCGACCCAGTTGAGTTTTTGCCTGGTCACCTTAGTAGAAAGACAAATTGGTCCTCATTACTCATTAGTTAGATGAGTCAAGGACTTAAGAGAGTCACACACATTATTACACCTCGATCACTTGCTTTGTGTTGTTGCTTGGTCTATCCATTCAATTCCACAGCTACTGCCTTCAGGTTACTATTACTATCTCAATAATGCCCTTGTTTTTTTAAGTTTCCATTCTTTCCAAATATTTTATTGCATGATTGTAAATTGTAATGAATTGATCAGAGCATATGCTGATGCAAATTAATTAGAAGTGCAATTTTAGGTATAATATCAATATGTCATGAAAGTTTCATTTTTTTTACTAAATTAGAGTGGTTTAGTAATTAAGGATCTTGTCATGCAAAAATTAATTAGTGGTTTAGTGGGTTGTTAAATTGTACTCCCTCCGTCCCAGTCATTTGTTTACCTTTCCTTTTGGCAAAAAAGCCGAGGAGAGGAGGGGATCATTTGTGGTTATCGGTATTGGATGACAAATGGACGATAGAAACATGCCTAATATAGAAAGGTAAACAAATGAATATGACACCCAAAAATGGAATAAGTAAACAAATGCCGGGAGGTGGGAGTAATTTCTGTAAAGGTATAATTTTTTCAGTTATGTAGGTTGTGGTCTGGGGTGAAACCAGATTTTGAAGCTACGGGGCGAAAAGTTTTAGGGGAGCTAATGCAGGAAATTTTAATTAAGTTTTTCAATTTTTTCCCCTGCTAGCCCTATCGTTCCGCCACTGGTGGTGTTAGAATCATTACAGATATAAGTATTTTTTTGCTGAGTTTTCTGTTAAACTTTCTGAAATCTGAATGTTGATTTCATGCTTGTTTAACTAGCCAGAATTAGAAACTGTGATGATATGCAGGAAATCTATGATAATATGAATTTCTTCTTTGTTATACAGGTATGACATTTGCTGTGGCACCTTTAACATATGTATCTGCTAACAACAAAGTTAATTGCTGCTCTAATGCTCTCGTATCGATCCCAAAAGCTGCAACAATTCTCCCTACCAAAACGTTCTGGCGATGTTCAGCGAATGCAACTTATGCTGCCCCAGTTAATGCTTAACTAAGCCCTTTTCTTTCACTAGTCTAAGTGATGTTTACAAATCCACACACTTGAGTCTTGACCTTGTAGAGTATTTAACGTTTTGTTGTTTATGGTCAGGCAACCGATTTTGAGCTTGAGAACAAAAAGCATGATCTGTTGAGAGCAGTCCAGGAAACTGAGCGGGGGCTTAAAACGACGCCTGATCAACGCTCTTCCATCGAGGAAGCCCTGGTATAATTTTCTTTTCCTTGCTGCTGTGAAGTCAATTTTTCTCTCTTTTGCACTGTGAAGTCTTTGTTGCCTCAACATGACAACATTGCACTTTAGATTGTCAGTATAGTGTCGATAAGAAACATGATTTTTTTTTTCGCAACATAAATTTGTCAGGACACCTTTTTTTTTTTTTTTATATTGTGTGTACACAAGGGCGATATTGATGAGACGGGGTTTGAACACACGTCATGCGTATCGTATCAGTACACGATGCACCACCCTCAATGACTTTTCCATCTCTTGCAACTGAGTGTGGTTAACTTATGTTCAACTGCAGAAATTTGTTTTATGATATATGCTTGATGGAGTTTGATATGAGTCCAGGTAAGTGTAGAGAAATACGATGCTGGTGAGCCAGTTAACCTAGACAAGCTCGATGGAACTTGGCGTCTGCAATATACTTCTGCTCCTGATGTTGTTGTTCTTTTTGAGTCGGCCTCTAGGCTTCCCATCTTTCAGGTACTTGTCAAATTCCTGAAATAACAATACCATTCATAGCTGTTGTTTTTGTTGCTGTATTGTTTCCGTCTTATACGCTCCTTAAGTCTTCCAATTTGGTATTGTTTCATATACAGACTTTTGCATAGACTAAGATTTGTGTCTTACAGTCTTGTTTTTCAATTGTAGTTGTCTGTTGGTGTGATGCTAGGTGGGTCAGATCTTTCAGAAATTTGAATGTCGTGATCGATCTGATGGAGGTGTTGTACGGAATGTTATCAAGTGGAGCATTCGAAATTTACTAGAGGTGAATTTTTGCTTGCTTATTTCCTCATAGTTACTAATGTGCCGAATACTGCATTATAAAATGAATAACCTGATCATCGAATGTGTTTTAGAGTTAGAAGTTAGAAATATGCATTCGTAGTAATTTTATTGTTTTATAAAGCTATCACACAGCATCACGCAATAAATGTATTTTGGTTGAAGGAAAATGAGGGTGCAACTTTGATCGTTTCAGCAAAGTTTTCTGTGGTTTCACAACGCAATATCTACCTTCAGTTTGAAGAGGTTAGTCTATGTGATCCGTGGTTTATCGTGTCCTCGACTAAATGACTCTTATTTCGAGAACTATACATCACTCTGATTTCTGAAATCGGGATGTGTTGCAGATTACTCTCCAAGATATCATCATAAGTGATCAGTTACAAGCTCTCATTGCCCCTGCCATCCTTCCCCGAACATATGTTAATTTACAGGTAAACAAACATACTCTTTGTTGAAATCAGTGGCGGAGAGAGTAGTATAGGACTATAGGTGTGACGTCGACCAAAACCCCTACAGAATTACTGATGTTCCTAAACTAGCACCTAGAACCCCACAGCCCCAAATTCGGACACAACTGTTAGCTATTCAAGCTCCCCTTACTGAAACTTTCAATAATGTTTATTTGCAGATTTTACAGTTCATTCGATCTTTCAAAGCTCAGATTCCAGTGACAAGCCCGGCAACACAGAGGTATACATTCTGTAACTGTGATACTCCGTTCATCTTGTGAGACTAGTAAACAAAATACTGTATTAATGAGTTGAAATCTCAGGCGTTCAGTTGGAGGGCTATATTACCTGTCCTACTTGGATAACAACATGCTTCTAGGCCGTGCTGTTGGAGGTGGAGGCGTCTTCGTTTTCACTCGAGCTCCGGCTCTCATTTGTTGACAATCTTCAGCTTTATGTTTATACTACTAGTGTGAACCACACCCATCAAGTATTCAAGAGTAACTAA
>JAGPOY010002706.1:0-14347 GCA_018983105.1 Silene uniflora
TTTCCTATAAAAAAGGGTGTTGAATCCCACACTTTTTTACACACTCTGTTTACACAATTCTTACATATAATTCTCTCTAAATATTTAGTAGTCAGGGGATTAGTTAGTATAGCTTAATTTACATTAGTTTGTTTACATTTCCTTTTAGCATTTATAATACAATTTCCATTTCAAGTTATAATTCTAATTACATTCAAGTTATTCCCATTACGTACATTGATCTACATTTCTATTTCCATTCAAGGTAATTTCATTTTTATTTCCATTATGTTATTTATTTCATTAGTTTACATTTCTTTATATTTTATCATGTTAGAGTAGTTTCTTTTGTCTAGGGATTAAAGGAAGCCATACATGATTTGTTCTTGTAATTGTTGAAATAGGGTAAATTGATATCGATAAATTGTTTCTATCACATGCTCGTTTTGGTTAAGATTAATCTATGTTTAAAATACACAAACAATTGGATTAAGGCGTTGTTTGGTAAACAACATATTAGGTGAAATTAGCAAATTCCGGCAAAAGTAGTAGATTGACCAACCAATCTACTAATTTTATGTGTTTGGTTAATGACATATACAAATAGCATATTGGCCGGAATCTACTGTTTTTGAATATGCTGCTAACAGCAGCATATTGTAATAGCATATTCATTTTATACATGAAAATGGTAGATTTGTTCTATACTCTGCTAATTACCAAACACATTTTCTAAAATCTGCTAATTTATTTTGATGGTCAAACCTGCTGCTAAAATCTGCCAACCGTATTCTGCTAAAACGTTATCTGCTATTGTAAATCTGCTTCTGCCGATTGTCAAGCAAGGCCTAAGTGGGTTAATTCGTTCTATAAGTCGAGAGACACGGAACTCGAGTTAGACTTTGCATGTGTTAGTAGAGTGACCTAGTGGTCGAGAGCCTCTAGGACCCATTCTATGGTTGATGATATTGATAGGCTATCGCACACCTATTCAAAGATACCCTAAAGTACGACAAATAAATGTAGTATATAAGGGTCGAAATCCACAGAGAGCTCGGTGTTTACTAAACAAGCTGTTATGGGGTGAATTTTATCTAAGTCGGTTACGATTGAATTGGTTTGATTGGTATTGCAAATAAATAGAAACAACAATAATAAAAGACCTCTAGTAATTTCGGTTCAACATGTAAAAGATGTAAATACATAAGATAAACATGAGATGATATAGTATTGTTCAATTGTTTAGGCCAATGACACCCGCCTCTCGGCATTAGCATCATCTACCATATAATGGTCTAATGGCGCTCTCGATATGATTAGTTCACTCTACCTACACATGCGAATGTTCTTCTCAAGTCCCCCGTCTCTCGACTAATGGAACGATTTAACCCACTTAACCAATGCTTAAGGCCTTTAAACAAGATTAATATTAAACATAGCAAGCATGTGAAGGAAAAAACATGAACAATGTTTTTCATCTACTAATTACTCTTTTTGCAAATACTTTTATTATATGTTTCCCCTAATCCCTAGACTAGTAATCTACTCTAATATAATGGAATAAAATGAAATGTAAACAAAAGAAATAATAGACATTAACATAATAAAATTACCTTAACAAATGGAAATGGAGAATGGAAATGAAAAACAAGTACTTGAATATAAATTGTAATTGTAACTTGAAATTGCTAAAGGAAATGTATATAATGTAAATGATAAACTAAGCTAGACTAAACTAAACTAAGATAAACTAAGAGAGAATTGTGTAAAAAGGGTGTGTAAGAATGTGTCCAAATGCCCCGAATCAACTCCCTTTATATAGGAACAAAGGGAGTAACGTAAAGAATCCAAAGAAGCACAAATTCGACCTGGAACAGGGCTGTCCCGATCGGGACAAGGCCATCCCGATCGGGAACATGCTCTTTTGGTCGTTTGTGTTAATTTCCTCGCTTAAATGCAAAGGTATCCAATGTTGGTGCATAAATGAGCGATTAATCACCCGGTTAATGGACCTTTGACCTAGCATTATCTCACTTTTGGCATCTTAAGATCTTCACTTCATTTTGGACTTAAAGATTTGGGCTTGACTTTAGTTGACTTCTCATTTGCATTTTGTTGTAATTTAGTCCATAAATTGTCATTCTAACCCATGCAAACTCTTCATGCATGTCCAAAGTTGAGCTCCTACTTAGCCTTGTATTAGTAGTGATCCATTATTGTAGATTTTAGCTCATAAAGCTAAGTGTTCCTACAAAATATGTTAGAACAACAATACACACTAGAAATACAAATGTTAGCTAAAAACACTTAGATAAGTGCTAAAAGACATGTAAATTAGAGCAAACATAAGGGGTTAAACTATGCAAATTAAGCACTTATCAGATATTATCGAGATGCTAATGTCGTAAGACAGGTATCTTTAAGCCTAAATATTTATCACTTTTATCAATTCTTATTTTAACTTAAAAATTTACATAATTTGCATGTGTGACCCGACTTCCCTAGACATCTTCTTTTATTATTGTTTTCATCTATTTTCATAAAATCAACTCAACCAATCGTTAAACCGACCCAGATAAAATTCACCCCATAACAACTACTTAGCAATTACCGAGCTCTCTGTGGATTCGACCCCTACATACTACATTCATTTGTTGTACCGTTAGGGTATTTTTGTATAGGTGTGCGATAGCCTATCAAACTTTGGAGCCGTTGCCGGGTAGCACGGTTTTGTTTCCTAATTAGTTGTTGAGTTTTATCTTGTTTTATTTTGTCTCGGGGAACACTTGTTCCTTGAGATCTTCTCACGGTTTCCTTGTAGTTTTAATACCTATTTTATAGGTAATAAAGCTTGGCCTTTTATAATAAATGACGGATTCATCCCGCAACTCCAAGATGAGCCTTTTCATGTTTATCTTGACCGGTTCTAAACTTTTAGAAATAGCCTCATCTCTCTTGGACATGTCCTTGATGAGGTTTACATAAGTCACCTTGTGCTTGATGGCATGGATTTTGCAACCAGCGAAGTGGCTCTAAACATGAGTAATGGGAGTGTCTACCACATCATCGGGCCGAAACTTTGGCCTTTCTTGGATTTCATGGCTTACAAGTATTGGGAATTCGAGGTTGGACGCCAATACCGTTTATGGCGAAGAAGAGGAGCGCAAGGAGATTATGGCTCAATTGCAAGAGATTAAAGCTCAATTATTGAAACAACTTTCTCAAGAGACATCGAAAGTA
The DNA here is from genome assembly GCA_018983105.1 of Silene uniflora. Classification (NCBI taxonomy): domain Eukaryota; kingdom Viridiplantae; phylum Streptophyta; class Magnoliopsida; order Caryophyllales; family Caryophyllaceae; genus Silene; species Silene uniflora. The sequence continues at coordinate 3,220 of JAGPOY010002706.1, forward strand.
AGGGAGCCTATTGTCTCACAATCCGCCCTTCCGAATTTCCTATGTGGGTGTGAGCCTACTCTCCCTCATATTTTTCCTCCGCCCTCCCAATGTGAGTCTCTACCTCTTAATGATTATTGGATGACGATGGTCCAACTTTCGTTATTGAATTTCCCCCTATTGTTACGCCAATTCACCATTTTGAGGAGGTAGTAGATGAGCTTCTAGCCATGGACGATGTTGGGACCGTTTGTCATGAAAAGGATAAGGTTCTTCCCGAGTCCTTTGAATCCGTTGAGACACCTTTAGTGGTAGATGTAGTTGACGACGGACTTAGAGATGAACACATAGAGGTTAAGTGGGATGCCCCCCCCCCCCTCTTTTGATAAGTCCTACCACCTAGAGTTTTCGTACCACCAATTTAAAACCATTTATGATTCTAATTTGTACACTAATGATTTATTTTATGGTCTTAAGGGTGATGCTCCATCTCTTGCTGACGAGTGGAGTGATACAGTGGTTTTATTCGAAATCTCTAATGAGCAATTTGATAAGATTTATCCTTCCCTGCCTTTGCTCTTTCATGCTCTAATCTTATTAATTGCTTACATATTCTTGTGTCTTGTTCATGCGCAGGAATATGATAAACTTTTAAGGGTATTGACATGTTTTTAGAAGGCGGAAAGATGCTCATTTGGAAACATTAGTTTTATTTATGTTCTTAAGACAATCTATAGTTTTTGGACAATTGCAATTTAAATTTGGTTTTGATGTAATAGTTAGACAATAAGACATTACGCTTGCTTTAGTAATGTAGTAGCTTGTCTTTTGCAGGTACTTTGTTACATGAATTGGACTATCCCATTTTCAAGCTATATTTCCTTTCTTTATTTCCGCATGTGTCATCTTATCTCCCCTGTTGGTTTTTGTTTGTCCTTCTTTGTGTCACACATTGAGGACAATGTGTGTTCTAGCTTGGGGGAGGGATTTAGTGTAGATTTAGTGAAAATTTTTGAAAGATTGTGTTGATTTTTGCTCTAATTCTTTGCTTGTCCTAGTTATGCCCTCTTGATTGTTCCTTGTATAGCTTGATAGCTTTTGATTCGTTATTTTTGACGGGATTTAGCACGCATGGAGATGTCTTGACATAGTAGGTGTAAGATGGAAATTTAACAAAGTAGGCTTGATCTTGACTTTTGGCAAGCCACAAATGATAAGGTAGAGCCTTCTTAAGACTGATGCATCCATATTCGGTCTCTCTTAGGTGAGTGGTAGGTCTCCTTATGGCATGTGTTACATCAAAATGCACAAGTATGATATTCTTTTCATCTATTTTAAGCATTACTCTCATTATATGCTATACATTTTAAAGCCAAATTCACTTTAATAAATTTGCCCATTTTCTAGACCCCTTCACATGATTTAATCCTAGCTACATTATAAATTTCCTACCCTCGTTAAGCTAGTAGCTAAGTACTTTTGGTGTTGGGATGCTCAAATTGGGATGTTCTCTAAAATTATGTCATTGTGAATTGGTATGCCGGAATTGTTGTTCTTTCCGGATTTGATGAAAGAAAAGAATTGGAAGTGAAAAGAAAAGAAAAAAAAAAGAGAAAAGGAAGAAATGAAAAAAAAAAAAAATGATGAGAAAATGAAAAAAGGATGTTGATATATTAAAGAAAGGAAGAAGAAGTTGAATTAATAAGTAGCTCTCATGTGATTATCAAAATATTTTAGAAAGTTTACTTATGTTTAGTATTGTAAGAAGTCTTTTGACATTGTTTTTGACTTTTAATTGGATTATTTGGGCTGGATTGAGCATCCTTACAATTGATCGTTGCTAGCTTGATCATCTAGCCCCTCAAAACCATAATTCATATGTTCCCCCTTATTACCCATTACATTAAGCCTTCTTCTTACCATTTGGCTTCATTTTTGCTTGTATTTGATTGTTTTGGCTTGAGTTTTGAATTGATTACTATATTAGATTGCGGGCACACTCTCATGAGTCGATGATAGATGAATGATTATTCACAAAAATGTTCTTTTACATATAAATGAGTTATGAGTGAACCGTAAGAGTCCGAAAGTCAAAAGATCATGCAAAAGTCGAAAAGTTTCTTTGAAGTTATCCATGCTACGCCGCCATGTAAATCTCATCCATGTTGTTGCTATTCCTTATGCCCATGTTGTTTCGGGATTTGAATCATTTGTTTCTTAGCTATTTGGGATTTTTGCAATTGATGAGATGAATTTCTTGCTTGAGGGCAAGCAAGAGCTTAGCTTGGGGGAGTTCCCTCCAAAAAGGCATTATTCACATCAAGGTAACGGAGAGACCAGTTGCGTGAAAGAGCTAAGGACAAGATAAGACGAATAGTGTTTGGTTTGATGACCGGACTGAACGTGCCACCACTCCAGTTTTCTCCAACCAGAGCAACATTAACATTTTCTCAAGAGTTATTTTTTTGGGTTTGGAGAATACATCTTCCAATTGAGCAAGTGAGATACGAGAAACTTTCTGATTTGTATCTTTGGCCATTAATTCCATTTGTGGCTCAATCATCACGTTGATTGAACACGGTATGCAAGTTCGTCGAGCTTATAAAGTTGTTGTTGTATCCTCTCTAACTTTGTACATTTATCAGTTGTAGATTCCATCTTTCCTTGACTCAATGTATTCTTCCGGAGGTATTCTCATATCTGTTGTACATAGTTGTAATCCTTTTCACAGGATAACCAACCATAAATTTTAGAGCTAACAATTTTGTTGTCTACAGTCCACTCATTTTTGCCTTTTTTTTTCCACCTATAAAATAACTTCTGAAAATCCACAACTTTCTCAACTCATCGCATCATTTCCAAAACAGATTATGACCTTTGTTGGCTTCCCTTTTGCTTCATCCAAAAGTTCAATTTCCCAAATTCGCGTATACTTGAAATAAATTGTCTTTAAGCTGTCATCACCGACAATAATGTTAACATAAGGCAACAGAACTCTTCTCCAATTTATTCCTCAATCCCAATCCCATTACCTCTTATGCCTAAATTAAATCTCATATTTGAAATATACACTTTAGTGATAGTACTACATCATCATGTCATTCCTACCTCTTTTAATTTTCCGTGGTCAAAATTCACTTGCGCCACGAATTAGGCTACATTCATGGCAAAAAATCCTTTCCGCCACGAACTATGTCACACCCGTGGCAAAAAAAATTTAGCCACGAATATGTTCTGTGAAATTTTTTTTTTCCGCCGCACCTTAGGACACGTCCATGGCAAAATATTTGCTTAGTCGTGAATTAACGAATATATGTGGCAAAATTACAAAAAAAAAAGTGTTTGTTAAAAAGATACAAGGTTGAATGAAATTTAATCAAATATAAATAATCTGAAAAAAAAAAAATCAAATATCTGTAGCTAATCTATTTGGTTGTCTACATAAGAGTTCAATTAACACATGAGTTTGTAATTACTTACAAGGCACTAAGTAATCCTCTTCCATTATGGGGGAGTTGAAAAATCATGTGATCTTAAAATTCCTAAATTTTGCAGAAGGATCGGTAACCAAACAACCTTCAATTTTGCAATTCACGGATTTCTATTTTCCTACGTTTTGTATGGGGTAGGTAGGGCCGAGGAAGCATATACGATACGGTTTTATTATACATATATGATACAGTATACAACTTCAACTATACGGATTTCCGTATATATGATGTAAAATTAGTCACGATTTTACTTTTCAGAGATAATTGTTGCAGCGAAAATAAAAACCAAAATAAAAAGATATGAATGGTATCCAATACGGTTCCTTATTTTGAATAAAAATATAATATAAAATCATAAAATTACGAAACATAAAGTATATTCACTACTCAATCTTATTATTTTATTTTTTATACGTTTTAGGTTATTTACTCCTATACTATTTAATATCATTTTAAGTTATTAAGAAAAAAATATAAAAATCGCAAAAAAACTATAAAATAAAACATAAAACTAAATAAATTAAACTAAAAACTGGATACCATGAAAACGGTTTCCGGATATCGCACATTTAAAAACTCTTGCGTAAAACTAAAACATTAGAATTTGTTAGCAAAATATGGTTCGATTCCAAAATTTAATGTTCAATGCCGATTGAGGATTGCTTACGAATAATATGATTGGTGTGAAATTTGTTTGTAGGTAACACGATTACGTGCACAAAGCGGTTTTACATAAGTGTGTGTCGACCGTTGATGATCGAGATTAGGATCCCAACATGAAGAGTCAAGGACGAGAACACCTAAGAGGGGGAGAGGGTGAATTAGGTGTACTTTTAAAAAATTTCTCGATTACTTGGTTAAGAGTTAACACAAGTAAGAACTATTAAGTACACACTTGAGAGACTTAATCGGATTGTAAGTTCACAAGAGATACAGCAGGTCTATGCAGCAGTATGGATGACTGTTGCACAGGCGGCGAGATTGATAAACGAAAGTGTAATAATAAAAGAACGTAAAAGTAAATAAAAAAACAAGACGATGTTTAAAAAATTGGTTCAGCTCCTACTCCGGAGCCTACGTCCAACCGTTATTTTATTGCTTGTTTAGAAATTTACTCAAACAACTAAACCCCTTACAATGAAAATAACTCGCCAACCAATCCCGGTTGCACTTGCTTGAAACTACTCCGCTTCAAGACTTTCACTTGCTCAAAGCTACTCCGCTTCAAGACTTAAGTTCTATCTCATTGGTTACAGAGTCAGAATCTCAAAGGTTCACTTAAGAACATGGAGATTACAATTAAGACTTAAACACGAGAATCATGGAACAAGCTCATATGTCACAGTGCAGCGAACTGATACATGGAGATTTTACAGCACTTTCGAAAACAGTTGAAGACTTTGAGATTTAAAACGATTTTGCAAACACTTAAGAAAAATAAAGCTTTTGACTCAGAAATGATTTGCAATATTTACTCAATAAATGCTCTTCAAAGTCTTCGTAATAAATGAGAATTGAGGTGGGTATTTATAGGGGAAGAGGTGTGCTAAGAAAGGATCATAAAGCAACTAATTCACCTTAATACCCAATGGTTCAATCGGTTATCTCATTAAGCATGCTTGTGAGAACAGCTGGTTTGCAAGCTCAAGAAGAGTTCATTTTCAATGTAATAGGTGTCCTCCACAAGTTGTTTATGGGAACTCACCAATTTGCCAGGAATGGAAAAAGCAAAAGACTCATTTTAAGGATAAAGCAACTTGAATTAATAAGAATGATATCTTCTAATTCAACTTGAAAACATATTCCTTTTTTATTACAATAAGTCTTTTGGAAAGATTTAATCACTTGGTAATTTTCGAAACAAAACAAATTCTCTATTCGGTAGTACCAGAAACCATGGTGCAACGGTGCAGAACATGTTGCATGGTTTTGCAGTCACTTGACAATCTAAGAATGTTACATAACCTCGTTTACAACATTTGACTTAGTCTAAGACTTTCTTCATCTTTGATCATCCTTACACCATCCTTGGGGAATAATTGAGAGAGCTTCAAATGCTATAAATCATAACTAAGAAGCAAATCATTAAATGACAAAGAAAACTTGGCATCATCAACCAAATTAGGTCTAACACAACACACGCAAACCGAGACCGATTACGAAGCACTAGTGGGCGATCCCTCTCTAGTGCTTAACGCTCTCGCTTACATTCTTATCGCGAGATTAGACAAGGGTGCGCGCCACATTCCATCTCAAAGCACGAGACCCGTGACACTAGGTCATTGATAGTCTTTTATTTGTAATCCTGCAAGTGTACGGTTGCCCGTTGTAGTATTGCGGGGGTCGAACCCAAAGGATGGAAAGCGGACTATGATTACTTGATTGCTTCCTAGTTTAGCTCGATTAAAGTGAATAGTTGGTGATTGCAAATAACTAATGACTAAGGCTAAAAGAGTAGCTATTGAACAAGTAATAAAAGCGGTTTACTCAAGATTAAGAAGGGCTAAGGTAGCCAGGTTCACAAGTATAGGTTTAATGATCTACTATGGCTACAACTAAGCTTGGCCTAATGAAGTTGTCGAGGTATGTCTCCACCTCTCGGTGCAAGACGGTCCTTAGTCTAGGTTAAGTCGAGATCTCTCCCTAACCGCTCTTAAAAATGCAATAAACACACACAATTCTTACACAAGGTCAAGTCCTCACCCAAACATATAATAGAAATAGAAAAGACTCAAATTACTCATTCAAGACTTTCATCAAACATGTAGTGTGCACAAAATATTGCTACAACTCTAAAGGCTTAAGCTTTGTACTCAACCATAGTAAATCATGAAATCTACACAAGCTCCTCCATTTACCCTAGCAAATGGACTACTCACACATAGTACTAACAACAATTACAAAAGACATAAACTTTGGCATGAATGGAACAAGAGAAAATATAATGAAAAGCAATAACAATAAGCTAGTAATGAAAACATGGAGAAATGTAAACAATTGAACAAAGTAAAAGATTAAGACTAGAATTATACCAATCTAATGTAAAGATGATAACTTTGATTAATAATAATAATAATGGTCTTCAATATCTTCAAGTTACAAACCCAAATACCAAATGTAAACTATTGATAACTATAATAATAAGCTTAATTGTGGAATGATTAAGTAATAATTAAGGAATGATTGCTAAATATTTGCATAAAAGTAGATGGAATTCTAGATCTAGGGTAGTGTCTTAAAATGGTGCTAGAAGAGGGTATTTATAGGGTGTTACCAAATTAGGTTCAAAAGGGGGAGTAATGTCTATTCACGCATAAGGGGGCTCCCAGCCGGTGGGCCGGCTGCCGGTTCACCACCGGCTGGGAAGTCTCTGATGAGTTTCAACATAAGTCTGGAGTAGAGGGGCGCCCGGACGGGGGACCGGCTGCTGGGTCCAGGACCGGCTGGGAGTCCCTTGAACTTGACTTTCCAAAATGAATTGTTTACACTTTGACTTCCTATGAGCAGGTCTCCCAGCCGGTAGGCCGACTGCCGGTCCCAGGACGGCTGGGAGGTCTCTGGTGACATTCTGATATATTATGAAGTTCAACACTCTTGGGGGGGTCCCAGTCGGCCGCTGAGAGGCCGGCTGCCGATGCCAGGCCGGCTGGGAAGCCCCTGTAGCTATTCTGCCAAGTTTCGTCGTCCATCCTCTTGGGAGGACTCCCAGCCGGTGGCCCGCTGCCGGCCTTGGGCCCGGCTGGGAGCCTCTTTACTCCTTCTGTTCTCTTCTCTTCAAGTCTCCCCTCAAGGGCTAATTCTCTTGCTCCGATTCCTCCATTTTGGCTCCAATCTCTACAAAACGAGGCAAATGTCATAGCATAGGGGATCGGGTACAAAAAGCAAGTAGAATGTATGCAAAGGCACACAATTTAAGGCAAAAACGTATAGAAGAGCAAGAGAATGCGTGCCAAAATAGAAACACATCAAAATACGCCACACTAGAGGTTTACTCGTCCCCGAGTAAATGGTGAGCAAAAACATGAAGCCCTCTAATAGATACCCTTCTTAGCTACTATATACTAATAATATCCGAATCGGGTTTATCTACACCCGTAGCCCTTTCAACTCACAATTTGACGCCCATGAGGTAGGGTGCCCTATTGCAAGGCAACTAAGGTCTTGCAACAAAAATTTTAATGAATCCAATACATTTAAGCATATGGCGACAAGTAAGATGCATCACAAAAAAAGATCGACCGCCTTCCTCATCTAGGCGGAAGTTTTCCAAGGTTTCAAAGACCGAAAGGACCAGGTCGGGAGATACCCCTCATCCCCCAACAAGATGCCAACTCCCTAAACGTGGCTCAAACTACCCATGCATGATCACAATGCCAAAGAAACACATTCTAAGGAGGAAAAAAGGGGGCTAGGCTCGTCCTAAAAGGATGACTCGGTTTTTTCTTTTCAAGCCTGGTTCCTGGGCTTCGTTCTCTTTCGTCAAAAGGTGTTGCTCCTTGTCGTGGGGTCTACTCCTCCAGTGTGTCTCGGTTTTTCCGAGTTGTTTCGTTGTGGTGGTGTGTTGTATCCTTCTTCGGAGTGGTGTAGCTATGTCTTTCGATACCGTTTATCATAAGTTTCTCGAAGCTTTTGCTAGTGCCCATGTTAGCAATGGGTTTATTGAAAATGATGGGGATAAGTTATTAGACTACTTTATGAATTTGCAGGGGTCAGATCCGTTAATCTTAGCTGAGGTGAAGGAGCTTAAAAATAAAGGAAACGGTCTTTTTAAGCAAAATAATTTTGATACTGCCGCAACGTGTTACGATGAAGCTTGTAAATTGCTTAGTTTGAGCTTGGGAAATATTGGAGGTGAAGATATTAAATTATTATCTAACCTTGCTGTTTCTCTTATGTCCAATATGGCTGCATGTGCCTTGAAACTTGAGGAATACAGAGCTGCCTCGGGTTTATGCTCCATGATTTTGGACACTTTTCCTCGTAATGTTAAGGCACGTTTTCGTAGGGCGGTTGCTCAGAAGTTGAAAAGGTTTTCGAAAGCTGAATTGGATTTGGTTGAGGCCTTAATGGTTGAACCTAATAATAAGGATGTTTTAAGGGAATTAGAGGTGGTTAAAGGCCACCTTCTCATCAAGGAAAATGGTAAAAGAATGTTGGAGGTTACTACTGATGATTGCGTGGATGGGAACAACAAGAAGTCTGTCCATGTTTCGGCTTCTGATGTGGGTATAAAAGATAGTGAAAGTGTGGTTACACAGGTGATGGAAGAACAAAGTGATCTGAGTATAAAGGATACTGAGAGTGTGAATATGGAAGGTACGGAGGTTCAAAGTATTTGTGCTAATAAATCAGTTCTTGAGTTCTCTAAAAAGGGACGTAAAATCTTATGAAAAGTTGTGGGAAAGTAAAACAGTGAGCTTTTACTCTAAGCGTGATTTGTCAACTTTGACAATTCGAATCCTTAAGGGTGAGACTACTAAGGAGAGAGACTTTATTAGCGAACGCTCTTACAAGAAGAAGAAGAAGAAGAAGAGGAAGAAGAAAAGGAGGAGAAGTTCTAAAAAAAGGAAATCTAAGATTATGGGGGCAATGAATGAAGACATTACCCCTTCTAATGTCATCAATGTGGGATCTGATATTCCTAGCGTAAGTTTGAGCGCGTCATCTACTGAGACCGTGACGTCTCTCGCATCCTCAATTTGTGATAATTTTCCTCCTCCTGATACTCATATCCCCCAAGTTCAGGATGTTTCTACTGACCATCAGCATTTCGTTTTTTCAGCCCGCCCTAAGAAGTGTAAGAAGCCATCAGGCGCCCCTTTTACTCCTATGCCTTGCAGGTATCCCTCTACTCATCATGTGCAGGAGAAACGGAAAATTGCCATTTCCAAGAAGAATCAAAGCAAGGGGATGAATCTCCAAGACACAATTTATCTACTTTCTCAAAAAGTAGATCTCGCTCCCGTAAATTTCTACGTCCTCGTGGCGTAAGTGTGTCTTGTTGCAGGTACTCCTCCGAATCTGAGTTGATAAAGAAGAGAAAAGGAATGTTCGTGCAATTGGCAAGCTTTGATCGCCCCGTTAAGAAACATGTTTTAGTTGTGAACCCCATCTGTAGTTTTTCTTATCATAATAATGTATCGACCCCATCTTTTAGTTATATCCCTAGACTGTTTAATAGTTTTGCTCATGGCCTTGCATGTAAGGCTATGACTAGTTAGGGTACCTTTTTTTACAGCTGCCAAAAATAAAAAATAAAAATAAAAAAAAAGCTATCAAAAAGTCGTGCTTCTCTTTCGTATTAATCAAAGAAAGCATGTGAAATACAGAAAAGCCACTGTTAAGATATGACCCGGGCAACGCCCAGGCTTGAACACTAGTCTCTTTAGTATATGAGGATATTTTTACTGCTTGTAATTGGTTTGACTCTATTTCTTTTAACTTTGTTCGTCGTCAGTTTAATAGGGTAGCTTATAGCTTAGCACATTTTGGTCCTTGACTCCTTGGCAGCCAGGATGTCGTAGTTGGAACGTTGATATTCCATTAGATATTGTAGCTTTGCTGGGGGCTGATTTACGTAATACGGAGTAATAATTAAGCTCCTATGGGTTTTCTTCAAAAAAAAAAACACATTACATCTCCACTCCATTTACAGTATGCTCTTAAGCCTTAACTCATTATTTTCTCAGTTTTTTTGTTGCAAGCTTCGTCCATGGCGTCCCCAACATTCCCTTCCGACATAATCAAGGACATACTCAGTCAATTACCATCTAAAACCCTAAGTCGCTTCAAATCCGTCTCCAAAAAATGGTATGCCCTGATCAATTCCCCCCATTTCATCAATCTCCATCTATCTCAAACCCTAAATTCTGACGATTACCCCAATCTCATCATCTGCCAAAATTCCCTCTTCTTCTCCCCAATTTCTGACAATTATGCTAACACTAATTTCCACTTTTTCAGGCTCGATCACCCTCACAAACACCGTTTTGACGTAATCCTTGGTTCCATCAATGGCGTCCTTTGTATTTCATTACATTACAATTCTTCTGTCGTTTTATGTAACCCTTCTACCAAAACGCATCGTTTAGTCCCGCCTTTTACCCCTTCTCCCAATACAAACCCTCTATCGCAAATAATCCCGTTTGAAAAAAATTTCAATCTCGTCGTTTTCGGGTTGGGGTTTGATTCGGTTGTAAGGGATTATAAGCTGGTGAGGATGATCGAGATGTTAGATTTAATCCGAATAGAGACCATAACTTCATACTAAATTACTCGGTAAATACTAGTACTCGGTAAATACTAGATGCGGAAGCGTACCTGATTACATGATGAAAGGTAAGAGACGGTGTAACACCCCGTCCCAAACCAGGTCGGGAGCGGTTACTTATGATAGCTCACCAGGCAGTGTACATGGCCCACAGATCAACACGGGTCCTTTATAGCACATTTTGTCCTCACTCATGCACATCCCGGAAAGCTTCCCAGGAGGTCACCCATCCTAAGACTACTCTCAGCCAAGCACGCTTAACTTTGGAGTTCTTTGGATGGATAACCATAAAAGAAAGTGCACTTTGGTGATATGAGTAGTACTTACAATCCCTTTAAGCACTAGTCATATTTTAAGCCTATCAATGGACCTCTTCAAGGGAGTACCC
>JAGPOY010002708.1:1790-16647 GCA_018983105.1 Silene uniflora
CACCCCTGGCGGTGACAGGACGAGGAATCGCAGGTACGGCAACGGAGAAAGACCCAAACCCGGATACATGAAGATCATAACAACGATCAACATCACTCCACCAAAGCTGCATGCAAAAGGACCACCAAGAAGATCGTCGGCGAGACAGATGAAAACCGAGAAGAGGTGTCCAAAACGCGGAAAAAACACAGCGAAAACTTGGGCCAACAAACTGATCGGAGAAGAAGAAAACTGGGTTGAAGAAGTTAAGATCAAAAGTGGGGGGCACGACACCAGAGATAGGCCAGGACGGTCTCATCTCCGGCAACCGGCCAGGTGGCGTACGGTAGGATAAAGGAAGAGAGATGGTCTTGGAGAAACGAGAAGTATAGACCCGCCGGAGATAGGTAATGGAAAGAACCCATCTCCGGCGGAGGGTAAGGAAGAAGGCGGAGTGGCTATGTGTGGAGGGAGGAGGCGATGGATCAAAGTTTATTTATTGTTTGCTTTTTGTAGAGAGAAGGGAGAGAATTAGCTAGAGAGAGAATGGGGAAAAATGATTGTTAATAAATTGAAAGTTATGATTAGATCTTGTGACGAAATAGTGCCGCCACTTGTCCTCCCACTTGATCTCTCACTTGCTCCATGTGAGAGGTCATAAGCTTGTGACGAAATAGTGTAATCATAAATGAGAATTTATGTAGAAACAGACCGTTAAAAGTGGCAGGAGTTCACTACTCGTGTCGACTCCCTCAAATCACAAACTATCATCATTCACTTTTATACAAGTAACTATATTCACAAGCTTATCGCTTGAGCTAATGTTATAAATGGTGTACCAATTACCAAAGGAGGTAGCATATCTGTGTCCGCTGCAATATTACGAGATAATAGTAGGAATGATCACTTCCTGCATTAGATTGAGAATAACAAGGGCATTTGATACATAATACTGCATTGAAAACTATCAGGTTGAAGTGAACTTCCAACGAAGAAATGATCTGGACGAAGAAAACGCATCCCGGCCTAGTACAGTTCCAACTATTCAGACTCACATGGATGGATAAAGTTATGTTCAGATCAAGTGAGAAAACATGCGAACAACATTTTGTTGACTACCCCCTCTCGACACCAGACTCCATCAGCAAGCGCCTACTTCCAAAGCTTGCGCAGGGACATGTTTTTGTCGGTATCCTTCTTCGTGACCTTAGCCACTGCCATCTCAAAGTCCTCTTGGGTCACATGGACTCTCCTCTCTCTTAGAGCAAACATACCCGCTTCTGTGCACACCGCCTGTCAGACATTCGCATGACAGGCGGATCCTTTGTCCTAACCTACTATCGAAATAAGGGAGATTACATCCTCCCTCTGCTCAGATCCCTCCATTCGAGAAATCTGTAATGCTTGGTAAGGAAAAAGAAGATAAACTATCGACAATGACTAAAGACCAAACCAGTAAGTATGTATGCCAGGATACAGCACAACCATCTTATGATGAGACAGCTAGACAGAGAGTTGAAGAGGAGGATGCAAATCATTGCATGAAACCATTCATTTGGGTTACATTTAACAGAAACACATCAAAATTTTAATCACAGAAGATCATTTCTCCAGATTAGGAGATACGTCAAACCACTGAGGACGTAACTTGAAGGAGGCAGCCAACTAATAAGAGTTGTAAACAACAATAACTTGCAACGAGAAAGAAAAATATACCTTCAGCTCTGCACCAGAGGCACCATTCATTTTCTCACCAATCTTTTTAAGATCAATTCCACGCACTAGGTTCATTTTTCTTGAATGGATTTTCAAAATGTCAGCACGCAACTGCAAGTTCCAGAATAATTTAACTAATTCAGTAACAAGTACCATAAAATGTATAAACACACTAACACATTCCTGCAGTCCTCTCACCGACTATCCCTCCTCAAAAAGAAGAGTGGAAAGGCTGTGGGGCCGTGGACACGGAGCGCCAACAATAGCCAATTCTAAAGGAACCGGCTTTTGTTTAGTATGCTATTAACAACAAGAGTAAGGTTGACGCAAGGCCTTTCAGAAATCAGAATTGATAAAAGGGAATCCGACAATATTCAAAGTTTGAAATTATCCAAGGGGGGAATCAACTTACATCTTCATTGGGATTTGGGAATTCGATCTTCCTATCAATTCTTCCGGGCCTGAGAAGAGCTGGATCCAGAATGTCAATTCGATTTGTAGCCATCAAGACCTGTCAGTTGTAACCCAGAAATTTCATTATTAACACTACAGTACAGAGAGTATTGTGGTCTTTCACCACCCCCATGATCCACTTATAAGTTGCACAAATTAGCTGTACCTTGATCTTATTTGAAGCTTCAAATCCATCAAGTTGGTTAAGAAGTTCAAGCATTGTTCGCTGAACTTCACTGTCACCATTGCCGGAACCGGACTCCATTCTAGCGGATCCTATGCTGACAATCTCATCCATAAAAATAATTGATGGATCATGTTCCCTGCACAGAAAGAATACGGAAAATCTGACATCAGACGAAAGCAAACACAATAATATTGTTGATATCTATCTAGTTAGTTTTGATTCCTGTGACTCGGTGAGAGTAACAGCATTAGCATCTATACATGCTTCACGAAATTCACAAAGACCTTCCCAAAGGTATTATGTTTTAATAACCAAATTAGATAAAACAAACCTGGCCATAATAAAAAGTTCCCTGACCATCCGAGAACCTTCCCCAATGTATTTCTGAACAAGTTCAGAACCAGATATTGAATAAAGGTACAATCAGTATGGTGAGCAACAGCCCTCGCCAGCAGGATTTTGCTTATTCCAGGAGGACCATAAAGGAGAACACCCTGAAAAAAACATAAACAAAAATGACGATTCAGTGTGTCCATTCCTCCACTAGATTAGATCATACAAAACAACAGGAGAGCACAGCACTCATTCATACCTTTGGTTGGGCAATCCCAAGACTCTCAAACAACTCAGGGTGTTTTATCGGCAGCTCAATGACCTAATCAAGTCGCAACAAAAGCACAGGTGGATGAGTAGTGAATTACTAACTTAATTCTACGAAGATAACAAAATATACTAATGTAGAATGAAAATAACATAGCACAAACCTCCTTTATCTCTTTGATTTGCTGGCCAAGACCACCAATCATATCATATGTAGAATCATTAAAGTGAACAAGAAAAGGAAAATAAATTAGTTAACAACAATAAGCGGAGAAATTTTGTCCTCGACTAATGATAAAAAAGGGGAGGGGATAGACTGCATTAACATCCAAATTGAACGACAGAATGGAATCAACTGATTATGCTTGAACTGTTTTTCAAGCATCTGAACTCTGAAGCTTTATTATTTTCCTCCGACTCTACCACATTCATGGAGAAGGTGAAAATTTGACAATTTTATTTATCATGAGTAAGCGACCACACAACTTAGGAATCACTGTTTCCCTGAGACTGTCACACAGACAGTGACAGACCAAAGAAATTATTGTGGATTAGAATCACTGATAGACAGCATGGCCAGAAGCAATTTTTGAGAAGGCCAGTTAACATGTGTAGCAATTAAGATTCCAGTAACAACTCATAATTGCGAACTCTTTTTACAAAGACATAGCAATTATATTGTATTCCAAGTAGCCAGTCACTGCCATAGTAGCTTTATCCACCAATGCATAAAAGGGCAATACCAGCTACAACAAATTTCACGGATTACAAAGCTAATTTAATCCCTGAATCTTATTTCTATACGGCAGTCTTTGGAAGCTTTTGGAAGCATATTCAGGTTCTTGGTAATCTTCAGGTCCGTCTTCAAACTAGAAGTGCTTGTATGGATGATCACCCTTTTCAAGGAACTCGCATTTCGAAGAAGATGTCCCATAAGTGACAATGGCCCTTCGTGGTGGCAAAAGTAACCCACTTCAATCACTTGGACATTACATGAAAAAGGATCTAGAGGTATATCTGAAGGTGTCAACGGTGAGTACTTCCGCGAACTTGAACAATAAGAGCAATAAAACCCCTGCAAAACAAATTATGGCGTGAGAAAAACAGAAAAAACGGTTACAAAACATACATGTCTTATACAAAGTCTTGTGTAAGAAGACTTTAACACAAGAAATATTAGTTATGAAACAGCTTTATAAGTTGATGCTAACCTCATCAAAGATGATAGTTTCAAGCTGAGGAGATCTGCCAATCAGGCTAGTCACGTATTTCCATGTATCATAACGACATTGATGAAGGTGAAAAGTTGTCAGGTAGAGGAAGTCAGGCATTTGTTCGCCATCTTCGAGCTTAAGAAGATACTGTAGCATGAACAATATTTAGTTAGTTATTATTTGACACAAACATACATACTAAAAATGGCTCACAACCCCACCTTGGCATTGGCGTAAGCCGTTCAGAATTTGTGGATCTTGTGTAATGCCATTATTAAGCGATATAAATATGGAAAACACAAATCATATACATACCTCTACGGAGTTCCCTTTAAGACGTAATTCTGTGGTTTTATAGGCAGCGGCTTTAAAAATTTCACGGTCGTGCTTAAGTGAAACTGAAATCTCCGGGGGGCCCCGAATAAATTGTAGCTTTGCCTTGACAAGAGAGGAGGAGAATTTCCACGAAGGAACAATTCTCATACCAGTGTTGCGATTGTATGTAAAGTATGCCAAATTAGGGGCATCAATCTCAAACCAACCCTCCCCGAACCAGCACTCTTTTATAAATAGCACTTTGAGTAGCTTGGGAGAAACAATAACACGATCACCACTATCCAATCGAATACAGTAGCAACCTACAAGAGACAATTCTTCAAGCAACTTACTACACCCAGAAAAAAATCTTTGAATTGAATCACAATCATGGAATTGAACTTCATTCAAATGAAGAATCTTGAGGTTGGGCAACGAGACTGATAGAGGCATTTCAATACTACGGCACCCACCACTTAGTATTTTCAAAGTCACAAGAGTTTTGCACATTGCGAGACCATATGGCATATGAGCCGCCTGCTCAGCAAGTTTATAATGAATCTCTTGGACTCCCTTTTGTACCGCATTACTAACCCATGCATACAAATCGGATTTATCATAGGTGACTCCACAAACTAGACTAAATTTCTTAATGGGTGAGACGTGCAATCCCAGAACATTATAAACAAACTCCTTAAAACTTCCTTTTCGAGTTGTATGAATTTGCCTCTGTGCTCTTGGACCGCAAAAACTTGATTCATCGTCAAAAGAAAGACAACTAGTCAATGTAAACATATAGCGCCATCTCGTTGATAGAATACTTGTACTCACAGCCAACCTTGTTGGTAGAAATGAAAGCACGTGAGCGAGAAGTTCATCGGGCAAACTACTAATCCTATCCAAACAACCTTCACCTCTTGAGTTTTGAATATGATTACCAAGTTTCAATGACTCCATCAGATAAACCTGAAATGTATGCAGTTTCGAGTTTTCTTAGTCTACTACTCTACTCTATTGCATTACTCAATTCTCCTGAAATTATTCGTCCCTCTAACTTCAAATCTCGGTTCCGCCACCGCTACTTCCCCGACTATATAGTCAAGCAATTAAATTGTCAATCTATTGGAATTTCGAAATATTTAACCTAAAATTCAAATACAATTTCACAATCACATACAGTACAAGTATAGAACCCTATTGCATAATTATTATCCTATGTATTATGTATAGAAGAAAATATGTGACTAAGGGGATGGGAAATACCTTGATAAGGAGATTAATGGCGGAAAGAAGATGATGAAAATGGTGTGTTGCTGACGCCGGTCAAGGCTACGCTTCTCTCCTCGGTGCTCTTCTTTTCTCTTTTGGGGATTTTTTGTTTTTGTTTGTGCGCACTGTTAGAGTAAATTGGTGGGGGTGGTTTAGACATATTCTCAATTGTTTGAATAGGTACCTATCTATTGTAGAGTGGGGTTGAATTGATGAAATTTTTACTATTTTTCTATTAAAATTAGTTAAAAAAAAA
Organism: Silene uniflora; assembly: GCA_018983105.1. Classification (NCBI taxonomy): domain Eukaryota; kingdom Viridiplantae; phylum Streptophyta; class Magnoliopsida; order Caryophyllales; family Caryophyllaceae; genus Silene; species Silene uniflora. Next base: position 7,780 of record JAGPOY010002708.1, read on the forward strand.
TTGAATTAGGAAATTTTCCAATCAAAATTAGGAAATAATTTAACCGTTCGCCCCCACTGAGATCAAATACTAACTCTACTATTACTGTCTGTAAAGCCTTTTTTTTTTTGGATATTCTCTCGTGTACCCCTGTAGTTTTTCATTTTCTCTCATGTACCCCTCTTTTTTTGTAAAAAAACTTTGACCAGCAATAACTCTTATCTACGAGTTTAGAAAACGGTAATTTTTTTTTTCATATTGTACGTCTTTACGATATCTATGGTTTGAAAAAAAATATTATCGTTTTCGGAATTTGTAACCCGGAGTTTTAGTCAGTAAAAATTTATTTCGTCAATAGACTTTGATCGATCATAATTCCCGAATAAGAATTCAGAAAACAATGATTTTTTTTCAAATCAAAGATCTCGTAAAGACGTACAATATGAAAAAAAAAATTACCGTTTTCTGACGTCGTAGATAGGAGTTATTACTATTCAAAGTTTTTTACGAAAAAAGAGGAGTACACGAGAGAAAATGAAAAACTACAAGGGTACACGAGAAAATATCCCTTTTTTTTTTAACAAAAGGAACCATTAGTATATACTTCTCCAGTTCTCCGTAACATTTTTCGGTTATTTATAAATGATTTATTAGCTACATGCTCAACTCCTTGAGGCTTTAAAAACAATGGCCCGAATTCACTACGTGTTTCGATTCCCTCAAATCACAAACTATCATCATTCGCTTTATTACACAAGTAACTATATACTAGAAGTATATGTTTTAAGAGAGACTAATTGAGTGTACCAAAGGAGGTCGCTTATCGACGTCTTGTTGGGGTCCACGAATTAAACCCTCGGTATCCAAAACAGGGAAGCATGTATCATATGGTAATTTTGTGTGATTATGTTGATTTTTACAGTTTGACGGAATTGAACCACACCATCGGTCCTATATATTGCAGCTGCCTATGGGGCCATGAGATACAGCATACTGTCATCTACCATCCCCAAAATCCAATGTTGGTTCGGGTTTTTTTACCAGACCAGGATGGGGTTCAACTTTCGACCACACCATGAACAGTCTTGCATTTTAAGTTGTAATTGTTTTAATAAAAGATTTAGCGTTCAGATAAAGTAGCCAAAGATTTAAAACTCAGACAAGATGTCTTAATAAAATGAAGGGTTCTCGGAACAAATTTTCAGACGAAAAGAGTAGCCCCCCTGCAACATTACGAGATAATAAATAGTACGGAGTAGGAATTATCACTTCCTACATTTGATTGAGAATAACAAAGGCATTTTTTTTGGTCAGAACAAAGGCATTTGATACTGGCTCCATAAAAAAACAGGCATTCGATACATAATACTGCACTGAAAAACTATCAGGTTGAACTTCCAACGAAGAAATGATCTGGATGAATAAAACGCATCCCGGCCTAGTACAGTTCCAACTATTCAGACTCACATGGATGGATAAAGTTATGTTCAGAACAAGTGAGAAAACATGCGAAGAACATTTTGTTGACTACCAAGGAAGCAAGATAAGGGTGTCTCCCTCTTGACACCAGACTCCATCAGCAAGCGCCTACTTCCAAAGCTTGCGCAGGGACATGTTTTTGTCGGTATCCTTTTTCATGACCTTGGCCACTGCCATCTCAAAGTCCTCTTGGGTCACATGGATTCTCCTCTCTCTTAGAGCAAACATACCAGCTTCTGTGCACACCGCCTGTCAGACATTCGCATGACAACAAATTAGAAAGCGGGAAGTAGACCACTTCAGAAACCAACCATTTGTCCTAACCTACTATCGAAATAAGGGAGAGTGCATCCTCCCTCTGCTCAGATAACTCCATCCAAGTAGACTGTAGCACTTGGTAAGAAAAAGGGAGGTACAATTAACCAGACTGTGTTTAAGAAGCTGTCCAACAGGACACTATGACTAAAGACCAAACCAGCAAGTAAGTGTGCCAGGATACAGCACGACCATCTTGTGATGAGACAGTATTAGACAGAGAGTTGCATGAAACAATTCATTTGTGTTATACATTGAGGGAGCCACCAAAAATAATACTCCTAGTCTCCTACAGTACAGTGATTAAAAATAAAAATAAAAAAAGGACAAAAGGCCACATCGCTCGTATAGCAGATTAGCATCTCTGCTCTTTACCACATAAGATAATCACGTCAAAATTTTAATCACAGAAGATCCCTTGTCCAGATTAGGAGATACATCAAACCACTGAGGATGTAACTTGAAGGAGGCAGCCAACTAAGAGTAGTAAACAACAATAACTTGCAAAGAGAAAGAAAAAATATACCTTCAACTCTGCACCAGAGGCACCATTCATTTTCTCGGCAATCTTTTTAAGATCAATTCCACGCATTAGGTTCATTTTTCTTGAATGGATTTTCAAAATGTCAGCACGCGACTGCAATTTTCAGAATAATTTAACTAATTCAGTAACAACTATCATAAAATGTATAAACACACTAACACACTCCTGCAGTCCTCTCCCCCTATCCCTCCTCAAAAAGAAGACTGCAAAGGCCGTGGACACGGAGCGCCAACAATAGCCAATTCTGAAGAACCGGCTTTTGTTTAGTATGCAATTAACAACAAGGCTAAGGTTGATGCAAGGCCTTTCGGAATCAATAAAAGGGAATCCGACAATATTCGAAGTTTGAAATTATCCACGGGGGAAGTCAACTTACATCTTCATTGGGATTTGGGAATTCGATCTTCCTATCAATTCTTCCGGGCCTAAGAAGAGCGGGATCCAGAATGTCAATTCGATTTGTGGCCATCAAGACCTGTCAGTTATAACCCAGAAATTTCATTATTAACACCAAAGCACAGAGGAGAGTATTGTACTATTGTGGTCTTTCACCACCACCATGATCCACAAATTAGCTATATAAGTTGCACAACTTAGCTGTACCTTGATCTTATTTGAAGCTTCGAATCCATCAAGTTGATTAAGAAGTTCAAGCATTGTTCGCTGAACTTCACTGTCACCATTGCCGGAACCAGACTCCATTCTAGCAGATCCTATGCTGTCAATCTCATCCATAAAAATAATTGATGGGGCATGTTCCCTGCACAGAAAGAATACAGAAAATCTGACATCAGAGGAAAGCAAACACAATAAAATTGTTAATATCTAGCTAGTTAGTTTTGATTTCTGTGACTCGGTGAGAGTAACAGCATTAAGCATCTATACATGCTCCACGAAATTTACAAAGACCTTCCCAACGGTATTATGTTTTAATAGCCAAATTAGATAAAACAAACCTGGCCATAACAAAAAGTTCCCTGACCATCCGAGAACCTTCCCCAATGTATTTCTGAACAAGTTCAGAACCAGATACCCTAATAAAGGTACAATCAGTATGGTGAGCAACAGCCCTCGCCAGCAGGGTTTTGCCTGTTCCCGGAGGACCATAAAGGAGAACACCCTGAAAAAACATAAACAAAAATGACGATTCAGTGTGTCCATTCCTCCACTAGATTAGATCATACAAAACAACAGGAGAGCACAGCACTCATTCATACCTTTGGTTGGGCAATCCCAAGACTCTCAAACAACTCAGGGTGTTTTATCGGCAGCTCAATGACCTAATCAAGTCACAACAAAAGCACAGGTGATGAGTAGTGAATTACTAACTTAATTCTACGAAGATAACAAAATATACTAATGTAGAATGAAAATAACATAGCACAAACCTCCTTTATCTCTTTGATTTGCTGGTCAAGACCACCAATCATATCATATGTAGAATCAGGAACCTTCTCGACTTTCATAAGGTTGACCAAAGGGTCTACCTTACTCGGCAAAATTAGATGGAGGACGTAGCTGTCATTTCGTAATGCAACTCTTGTGGATGGTGTGAGTTTAGTGATGTCAATATTCTTATCAATATCAACGACATATTTACCCTCTGGATGAACCTATAAATCATTAAAGTGAACAAGAAAAAGAAAATACATTAGTTAACAACAATAAGCGGAGAAATTTGTCCCCAGTGTCCATACTCGAGAAGATAGACTACTAATAAAAAGGGGGAGGGGATAGACTGCATGAACATCCAAATTGAACAGAATGGAATCAACTGATTATGCTTGAACTGTTTCTCTAATGTCTGAACATTGAAGTTTTATTATTTTCCTCCTACTCTACCAAATTCATGGAGAAGGTGAAAAAATTGACAATGTTATTTATCATGAGTTAACGACCACACAGCCTATGAATCACTGTTTCCCTGAGACTGTCACAAATAGACCAAAGAAATTATTGTGGATTAGAATCACTGATAGACAGCATGGCCAGAAGCAGTTTTTGAGAAGGCCAGTTAACATGGGTAGCAATTAAGATACCCGTAACTCATAATTGTGAACTCTTTTTACAAAGACATATAGCAATTATATTGTATTCCAACTAGCCAGTCACGGGCTCACGTCCATAGTAGCTTTATCCACCAATGCATAAACGGGTATGATAATGTGCATATAGATGCAGATTTCCGTTAACTATCATGTACTTAATGCTAAGCAAACTGAACTCAGCACAGTAATCTAATAAAACAGAAACAAATCACCTTCTCCGCCAGCAAACAATTGTGATGAAATATTCATTTCATAAGTACAAGAAAACAACCTAAGTCGCCTAACAAACCAAAAGGTGAACACATACCAAGTCCTGAGCAGCGCACTACACAGCAGAATACAAGTGCATGCAAAAGACTTTGAGAGGGGAGAGACATCAAAGCAATAAACTGTACTTACTTTGACAAGAACCTTCGATTTTCCCATCACTTTAACTACTTCACCAACATAAGAACCAGGTTCTTGAAGCAGCTGCAACTCCTCCTTTAGTGCTCTCACTGTCCAGTTTAAATGCTTGTTAGAAACTCCACACAATCACAGAGTAATGAACCATAAAAGCAGTTGACCATTCATAGCGCTACCATCACAATTACTTCAACAAATGTAATATAATGGCACATATTACAGGCTTTAGCACACAAAAGCTGAGATATAGTCCGCGTAAAACCCAAACAGCCTCGAATTACGTGTGCAACCAGCCCATCGGAACACAGAAAAAAAACTTCCATCCAATTACAACTTGATCTCTTGAGTGTTGGTGTATTTAAAGAACAATAGGATGACTCGCGACCTAGAATGCTATATGACTTTCATCATAAGTCGTCGGTTTTCATCATGCATAAGCACACTAATGCTCAAGGCACAAAAATCCTCCAAAGATAATGCAAACAACATGAACTCTATAATTGTTTGCGACTTTGTGCATCAACCAAAAATCACTTGGCACAAGAAATTAAAAAAATAACAGCAAACAATTAAATTTATCAACCTCCTCCAATGTAAATCCCCAAATCTACATAGTACACAAAATTGATGCTCAATTCGAACAACTCAAGCACAAAATCAAATTAAATCAAAATTCTATTCCAAAATCAAATTAAATCCCCGAGGTGCAAGCAAACTAATACTGTAAAACCTAAATAATTCTGTAAAACTATTCACAACATCACCGACAGAAATTCAAAGACTACTATACACTATCACTACCTTAAATCTATAACTCAATCCATATCAATTCGAGATGCAATCAGAATAGTTCTGTAAACCTAAAACCTAACTAAAATCCTCATCTTTCATCAACAACATCAAAAACCCAAATCATCAACACCGAAGAATTAGGGTTAGAAGAAGCCTCAACAATAAAATCATCAATCTCCAATCAAAATCGTTTCACATACATAAACAAATCACAATTAACTAAATCAATAACCAATAGACAAACTAAACCAAAACAAATCAATCAAAAATCCCAGAATTAGGGTTAGAAGATAAGAGACCACCAGAAAATCCGATCAAAATCGTTTCGCATACACGAGAAATCACAATTACCTTAATCAACAACTAATAAACGAACTAAATCGGAGAATTAGGGTTAGAAGAGAAATCAACCTCTGGAATTAAGCTCGTTACGCTGAGCTTCAAGACGCTGGAGATTGAAAGTTTTAGTACGAGCTTCAAGCTGACGTTCATGGATACGTTGAACGTAGTATTGTCTAAGACCTTCGCCTTGTTTTACAACCTTCTTCTCTACTTCCGCCGTCGCCATAGCTTAGCTTCGAAGTTTCGATCTTTCTTGCGTGAGAGGGTAGCTCAATTTTGGGGATTTCCGATTTGGAATGAAGGTGTTGTTAAAGGGAGTGTTTTTTCGGGTGTGGGGTAATGGGGTTATATAGAAGGCTCAATTATATGGTTAGTGGTTGTGATTTTGGGCTTAATTTTGTGTCGATCCGCCAGTCCGGAACCGAAATCGACAAAAATCGGTCCTAGACCGAAAACCAGTATCTTAGAAAATGGTGGACCGGAAACCGAACCAAAATTTTAATTCCGGTCTGAAACGGTTCCCTTTTCCGACTGGATCATGCGGAGAGCTGACAAAAGCTGACCCGATCCGAAGAACCGACCTGAATTATCCGAGAACCGACCCGATAGAACCCGAAAATTTGTTGAACCGAAACCGACCTGAACCGGCCCATAGGTTAACCGATATAACCCGAAATGATATGACCCGAATCGACTTGTGACTCGACCCGAACCGACCTGTAACCCGATTCACCCCAAATCCAGCCTGACCCGAACCGAACTGAATCGACCTGTAACCCGATCCTAAACCTGACCCGACCGATATCCAAATAATTTTTTTAAAATAACCTAAAATTTGCTTATAAATTTTTTTGTTAATAAGTTTGATAAAAATATCAGTCATTTTCTTTTTAAGACGAAATGTAATATCAAAATAAAAAGGTGAGAAATGTTAACAATTGTAAAAGAAGTGCGGTATTTTATGGTATTAAGTCATTTGGTTTTTTCAACAATATGTTCTCTGAACGCGACAAAAGAACGACCTGACCCATTGACCCGATTTGTAGTTTCACCCGATTCTTTTTCAAACTTAACCCAACAATATAAATGACTCTACCCATGAATGACCCGAAACTAAACCAGACTCGACCCGATCAAGCATATTGACCCGATATATCCTGACCCATTGTCAACCGACCCGAACCAGAACCGACCTGTTGTAGTTATTGACCCGATTAACACGATCCGTAAGTGACCTAACCTGAACCCGACTCAACCCGAATAAGCAGCCTGACCCGATCAAACCCGAACCCGACATGACCCGAACCGTCTCAACTCGACCCATAACCGACCCGAGTGACCTGATTGCCACCGGTAAATTATTCATGCCCACCCCTAGGCATCTGTATGTTTTAGACCTGTCAAATCTGACCCGTTTTTCCAGGGTCAACACCCAACATTTATTTATATATTATATTTGAAATAATAGTTAAGAAATTATCAATTTTAGTATTAAAATTACAAACACAATTTAAAAATCAGTTCTATATTATATAACTTTTATGACATTTAATAATAAAATAATGGGATAATTCACACGGTACCCCCGAGGTTTGGCTTAATTCACGTGGTACCCCTGCGTTTAAGTTTGTGCACATGGTACCCCTCAACTTTCATTTAAGTGCACGATCTACCCTTTTTCGCTAACGGTGTTAAATATTAACGGAAGCTTGTTGACCACATTTTGGGGGCAAAGTTAGTTAAATCCTAACTAACTTTTCAATATTCAACCAACTAAAAATCTTCAACTAATTATAACTAACTAATACGAATTTCACCAAATGCCCCTGATGTTTGAGATATGTGCACCAAATACCCCTGAGATTTGTAAACTGTGCACCATATACCCCTGTCACCAGAAAGGACCTGTAACGGCTCGAAAAGTAGTTGTTGGGACTGATTGCCTTTAAAGAGACTTGATGTTCATTGAGAGCACAAATAAAACACTACTACAAACACATTCCTACTACAAATAATGCAATCATCATCTAATTTAAGATATAATTCAAAAGGGGTGCAAATTGAAAAATAAAATTGCCCTAAATGTAAGAAGAGATTCAATTTGCTATCAATTTAGGGCAATTTTTGTTATCAATTTGCACTCCTTTTGAATTAGATTATGATTGCATTATTTGTAGTAATGTTTTATTTGTACTCTCAATGAATATCAAGTCTCTTTAAAGGCAATCAGTCCCAACGGCTATTTTTCTAGCCGTTACAGGTCCTTTCTGGTGACAGGGGTATATGGTGCATAGTTTACAAATCTCAGGGGTATTTGGTGCACACATCTCAAAGTTCAGGGGCATTTGGTGAAACTCGTATTAGTTAGTTATAGTTAGTTGAAGATTTTTAGTTGGTTGAATATTGAAAAGTTAGTTAGGATTTAACTAACTTTGCCCCCAAAATGTGGTCAATAAGCTTCCGTTAATATTTAACACCGCTAGTGAAAAAGGGTAGATCGTGCACTAAAATGAAAGTTGAGGGGTACCATGTGCACAAACTTAAACGCAGGGGTACCACGTGAATTAAGCCAAACCTCGGGGGTACCGTGTGAATTATCCCTAAAATAATTATTGAAAGAACTTTATTTTTATAATTATGTCAATTGTGTTAATCTTTAAATTCCTAACTTCATGCGTCCATTTAGTTCTCATGTAACCTAACCTAACAGATAAACATTTAAGCAAAACACTTTCAACCCGTTTTAGCCTATTAATTAAAGTTATTAAGCTAACTACTTATATGAAATATAACCTAATAATCCAAAAACAACGAATGGTATAGTGTATGTTTTATTGTCAAATATACGGAGTATATGGTAAATAGATTACTGACCCAAAACCTAGTCCAAGTATTAACTTTTTTTTTTTGGGTGACGAGGGGGTTGAATCCCCCCGGGTCCATGCATTCCCGCACCACCACATG
>JAGPOY010002709.1:1640-15983 GCA_018983105.1 Silene uniflora
ACTCATATTGAAATGTAAACTAACAATCTTATGTAAATTGGACATTATATAAATTGGATTAATACTAGGGTGATAAAAAGAACAATGTAATAATAAAAAGAGATTAACAAAATAGAATAAGAAACAATAACAAATAAGAAATACAATACCGAAATGTAGAACGAGAATGGAATAAGAAATGAGATGAATATCCAAGAACAATATAGAGAACTTTGAGAGAACTTTTATTATGCTTGAATAATACTAAGAGAATTACAACTATTTTATAAGAACTTTTATGAGAAAACTAAACTAAGGAAAAGAAATAAGAGAGAATAAGAATATAGAAATGTAAAAGAGAATGTAGAAAATGTATGTGAATGTGTGTGAATATGTGTCGTATGCACCTCCTATTTATAGTAAAATAGGGGTGTAACGTAAATTAGAGAGGGGAGGCAAAGAGGCGACGAGAGACCAATGGACCCGATCGGGGTTGGTCGTCCCGATCGGGGTCGTGGCTCTCTAAGTCGGTCTCCTTAATTCCTCACTTAATTGCATATGGTATCCAATGTTTAGCATAAATGTGGCGTTTAATCACCCGATAAATGCTAGTTGACTACTTGACTCTTCACTTTCTCATTTTATGATCTTCTCTTCTATTTGGACTTTCTAAATTGGGCTTGACTTTTGATGACTTGCATTTGCATTTGTTGCATTTGGTCCATCAATTTAATCATGCCAATCCATGCAAAACCTCATGCTTAGTTCATTTCTTCCATACTTAGCCCATCTTGAAGCTTGCTCTTAGTCTTGTATACAAATTAGCTCATTTTGTAGTAATTTAGCTCATAAAACCAAATGTACCTACAAAACATGACAATTTCCACAAAGAAGACTAAAAGTACAATTGTTAGCTCAAAACACTAAGATAAGTGCTAAAAGACATGTAAAACAAAGCTAACAAAAGGGGTTAAAGTATACAAATTATGCACTTATCAGTCTCCTTGTCATTCCTTGTTTAAATTCTAACCCCCATTCCCTTCATATGATGATTTAGGGTTAGAATACCATGTTAGGATTTTAGAGCTTAATTGGAATCGTATTTGAATTCTTGCTTGTTGATGATGTGGACATGATTCGTCTACTATTTACCCCCATTCCCTCTGTATGATGACCCTAGGGTTGAGAGCCCTTGCCGGATTTTTCGAGCTTTATTATGCCGTTATCTGATTGTTCGTTGCTGTTTATTGTAGCGGTGGAGAAATTCGCCAATGTCGCGGCTGCCACAGTCGGTGTCGAGGTCATTGTCCGATTTGGTTTGGGGAGGAGCATTCCTGCCAGTGGTCATGTTACACATGACACTGAATTGGCTGGAAAGGGATTTGCCTGTGACACCAGGACTAATGAGAATGCAATCCATGATGCACAAGAGACTGAAGGTGCCAAGACGAGTTCAAGGCACCTATACCAGTCAAAAACATTCCAGTCCAATTTAGCCTTGCTGCCATAGTCTCTCGGCTTGCCATTGCTAATGTGATTCGTCTTTTGTAAGTCCCCTCCTATTTGTATTTTATTGTATTTATTAGTACCATGTATTAGGCTATATACCCCTTTCCCTTTGTTGCTGTTAGTGTAGTTGGGAGTCAATGAGGACATTGTCCAGTTTGGTTTGGGGAGGGTAATGCATCCTTTTGCGTCTGCATTTGCATTGTTTTGCATTCACATTTCCATTCTATGTTATTTATTTCATGCTTTACAAAACATCCAAAAAATCAAAAAATTAGTATAGTTGCACGTTTATTTTTGCATTTAGTAGAGTCGGATTGGAGCCTTTTCCGTGATGAATTTGCACTATAAGTTTATTGTATGCCATTCCTTGCCTTTCACGATTCAAGTTGCAAAACCAAACGTGATTTCTCGAATTTTGTCTTGAAAAATATTTTGGACTAGTAGACTTGACTTACGATTTTTGGCAACCTACTTTAAAATTTCTGAGTTTTAGAGCTTATAAATTGGTGACATTCATGACCAATTTCATGTAGAAATGTGAGTAGTACTCCTTGCATGTCATGTACCATTAATTTGCACAAGTCTGATATTTAATTGCTTATTGCCTGCACGCAAGGGTTTGTGGTCGGTATTACGTGTTAGAGAACGATTGCACATCCCCTTTTCTCATTTTACCCCATTTAACTCCACATTAGCCAAATTTGCCAGTTGACCCTTAACTACATCCTATATTTAGCCTACCTTTGCTGAGCTAGTTAGTGGTTTTGTGGTATTTTCTGCCTTGTATCAAATTGTGGCTCGTAATTCTTATTCTATGGAGTGGGTATTTATGAAGAAGAGGTCTGACAGACGAGTCAGTGCTCGATCGAGTGCCTTTCTGGTCAATCGAGTAGGTTTTTGGGTGATAAGTGCTCGATCGAATGTGTATCTGGTCGATCGAGTAGATGTCAGTTGAGTTTTCCCTCGATCGAAGACTATACCTCTCGATCGAGGTATTTTGGGAATGAGTCCTCCTCGATCGAACACATTGTAGACGATCGAGGGAGTTTGCTTCTGTCAGCCAGAAAAAGAAAAAAAAAAAGAGAAAAAAAGTAAATAATAAGGCTGATGATTCTATAGTCACCCCCGTGCTTATCTATATTTTATGGGGTGGGAATTAGCGAAATTGTGTTGTATTTGCCTAACAAAGGCATTGATCTTAATTTTGATTGGAAGAAAGGGATGTTTCACTATGGTTTCGATTAGGTTCTAGCTCGGCTTTGACCTTCACTTTCCCATAAATTATTTTGCCCTTCTTACCAATTAGCCTCACATTCCCATACTTATGCAATTGTTCGGGCGCGTAATAGTCCTTGAACGGTGGATGCGTGTGCACGGTAGCTAGAATTATCTATCATATTATATTGCATGCATGATTATGTTGGTCGTAGTCTAGGTGAGCGACTATTCTTCTTTCTCTCTTTCACATAAATTTATGCTTACCCTTTGCTTTGTTGAGAGAAGAGTGACCCGGGAGAGTCCGAATATTTATGAGTCTTGCAAGGTCAAACGTCCAACTTATTTTCGAGATATGTATAAATTCTGTTCACTTACGTGTTGAGCTTTGCGATAGTTGAAATGTGCATTAAACGGTTTGGTATTGACTTATAGCTAGCTCTGAGAATTGCTCCATTCCATTAGGTCCATTAGTTGCATTTAGTATTGCTTGAGGACAAGCAAGGGTTTGGTTTGGGAAAGTTTGATGCGTGTATTTTATATAGACTTTTCAGTCTCATTTAGCACGCATTTCTATGTATTTTAGGTGACTTTATGTCACTTTATACCCCGAATATGCTACTTTGTGTTTTCTATGCTATTTTGCAGGAATATATGGAGAAGTAGCGGAAACCAGCCTAAAACCGTCCCAAGTATGCATTTTAGGAGATGGAGGAAGACGGAGTGGAAACCCATGCAAAGGAAGCCAAGCCAAGAGCCATTTATCATCGACTATGAAGCTGAAGGCCAAGACGGAGTCGATCGAGTCCCTGCTGTACTCGATCGAACTATGAAGATAAGTTGAAGTCTCGATCGAACTGCCCTGTGTTCGATCGAGTGGAACCCAAGAGAAGAAGTCTCGATCGAGCTGTCCTGTGCTCGATCGAGAGAAGTTGAAGACTGAAGGCCCTCGATCGAACTGTCCTGTGTTCGATGAAGAGGTGACTGAAGGAGAAGATCTCGATCGAGAGGTCTCATTCCTCGATCGAGAGGATTGCTGTGAAGAAGTGCTCGATCGAGAACCTTAAGTGCTCGATCGAGCAACTACTCCGACGGGCTCAGTCTGTTTACGTATTAGGTTTTTAGAAAGATTAGCTTTCTTATAAATAAGGCGTTAATACGCCATAATCAGTACACAACTCTTTTCGCTTGACACTTTTTGCGATCTATCAACTCTTAATTTTCCAGAACTTAGTTCTTATTCTTACGGGTTTTGCAATTGCGAGGATTTGTTCTTTACGCCGGATTCGCTAGATTGTAATTCCTCCTTACTCTTAATCTTAATCTTTCATTAATCGTTGCTTAATTCTCGTTTTCCCTTATAATATTTCTGCCCTACTTTCTTATGTTAATTAATTCTATCATTATCATGTCGCATCTTAGTTATTCGTATGTTAATTATGATTTTATTACTATTAGCATGAGTAGCTAATTGCTTAATATGTTAGGATGAGGGAAGCTACGATCAACGCATGATAGGGTAGTATTTTGTTTAGTCAATTCGCATGCTAGTTATCGTTCTATGCAATTTATCGTTATTGGTTGATTGAGTGCACGCAGGAGACTAATTGTCTAGTTAACCCCGACCTAGATCGAAAGATTGGAAGGGAAGGCTTGCATAGATTCGATAGGTAATACCTAATTAGGGCGAAAGTCAATTAGGAGACCCTAGGGCGATTAGAGACCGAAAGGGTATAATCGTGGTTTAAGGACCGAAAGGCGACGACCACGCTCTTTCTAGCTACAAGTTGACCGAACCGAATTGACCCGTTAATGCATGACACCGCAGTGGACCGATTCCTGACATATTCCCCTTTATCTGATTGTTATACCGTATTTCTGCTTTATTTCTCTTTTGCCTTATTTCTCTCTTTTAATCTTATTTAGTTTAGAAAACCAAATTTAAACCCCCCAATTGTGACCTAGATAGATTTTAATTCAGACAATAGTTACCTCCCTGCGGAGATCGACCCTACTGTTAGAAATCAAATTTCGGTTTATACTTATATCACATATAAGTGTTTAAATTTATACTCATAAATATAAAGATCTTATGCATGCAATATAAAACATAAGAAAGAATCGATTCTTACAACCGACGAAAACCGGATTATACTAACTTGGACTCCTTCCAATGTTAGTCTTCGTAAGATATTCCTATTATGCTCCAAAGCTCCTCTACTCGATTTATTATGAAATCGATGCCCAAAGGTACGTATCAAGGAGACGATTTCAATACCCGTAAATATTTTGTTACTAGAAATAATTACGAGTTAACCTTATTATTTTCTTACTACAAATTAATTACTACTACTAGTAATCTTTGAAATTTTAGTGAGGAATTATTTTTATTTCTCTAGAAATTGTTATTGGAAAAACTAGAGAGATAGAGTGAATTTTGCATAAGTGATTGTCCAAATGAGAAAACAAAATCTCATATAGACACAAGGGGGCACGGTTAAGGGATGGGGTAGACTGCCCTATGGGTGCTTCTATTTCCTCCCAATTTGTCTTCACAAGGTGTCTTGGGTAGGAAAAGGTATGATTATGTTCCTCCACAATCATTAAGCATGCCCACAAATTAAAACACCTCAACCACCCTTTGTCTCCTCTATCACACGGTCCAAATACTTAAAATGGATTCCATTTTAAGTTTGTCAAATGTACAATTGTACAATGTCACACATTAGACATGTAATTTGACATATTATGTAAATTATGTAATTTTATCTTCATAAAATTCAAGATAAAATTACATAATACATAACAATGACATAATTAAATAATTTCACTAGTAATATCATAATTACTATCTTATAAAATATGTCATCGTAATATAAATTACGACAATTCGGAATTATATCGAACCGTTTATTCATGTCTCAATTGTTTCGCAAACAATAAACAATTTAAGTAATAAAACAATTTAATTACTTAGACGAAATCTTATTTAATCCAATTATAATAAGACCGTCAATTCACTCATAAAATCAATTCCTGTGATAAGGTATTAATTAACCCGTATCCCATACGATTAATTAAATAATCAATTAAAATCGAATTCCCTTGAGATATGACCTTAAAGGGATCAACCGGTCTAAACACCATCATATGACAGTAATGTCAAACGCTAGGTAGCCAATCATTACTGATAAATGTCGATCAGTTGACTAGGAGTAACTTTCCCAATTTTGTATTCTTATCATGAGATTTAGAGTACGTAATTTAAAATTACTGTGATCGCATTATTGTCGAGGACACATCCTCCAACACCTACTACCGTTCGCTACATAGTTAATCGTTTTAGGTAATTATTTTTGGTGTAGTACGACCGACATCATGGTAGTATCCACTTCCCTTGCTCTTTTCCCTTTGCTTTTGTTTCTTTCAATCACTTCTTCAACCAAGTTTTCCACTTCATCTTCCACAATAAAATCCGGTTCAACCACTTTCTCTTGGTTTCTTTCAACCACTATCTCCTCCAAAACAAAGTTTTCATCATCCTCAATTTGAACCGTGTTGTAACGGATGCGAGAAAGAATAAATAATAGAACAACAAAGAGACAAAACGCACAGATTTACGTGGTTCACTAACGGTGTGTTAGCTACGTCCACAGGGCAGAAGGCAGAGAGTTTTATTAATTTGTGAGGAGTTTTCAGATTACAGATTTCAAACGGTATAATAAGCATGACTGCTAGGGTGAGGGTTAGAGAGTTTATATAGTACTCTCTAACCTAATACAGATTTGACCTAATAGGCCCATGAGAGAACCCTAACCCAATACTACTAACGGACCGTTGACGGATGTCGACTAACAGATTCAAGGCATTGATCCAACAAATCTCCACCTTGACTTGAATCCTCTCGCAAACAGACAGATGCACCCAATAAATGCCAGACGTACCAGATGCACCCCCATAGATGCCAGATGCACCATAAAACTCTTCTCCCTTCCCCCTCAGATATTGCCCACAAAGGGCAATCAGATGCTTCAGATATTTAGCAAGTCCAAACAATGTTGGAACTTCCTCTGCGGAACTGACTTAGTGAACATATCAGCTGGGTTATCAGCAGTACCCACTTTGTTCACTCTAATCCTCTTCTCATTCCTTAGGAAATGATATCTAACGTCGATGTGCTTAGTCCTCTCATGATGGACTTGATCCTTAGCCAAACAGATTGCACTGAGACTATCACAGTACACAATAGCTTGATCTTGAGGTAGACCCAAATCATTGATCGGCCCCTTTAACCAGAGTCCCTCCTTAGCTGCTGCGGTCAACGTCATATACTCAGCTTCTGTAGTAGATAACGTTACTGTAGGCTGGAAAGTAGCCTTCCAACTGACAACCGAACCAGCAAGAGTGAAAACATAGCCAGTCATAGATCTTCTACTGTCCACATCTCCAGTATAATCAGAGTCAGAATACCCTGACACTAAACACTCTGTATCACCTCCATAAATGAGACCAATATTAGAAGTACCCTTAAGGTACCGGAAAATCCTCTTCACAGCCTGCCAATGCTCTTTACCTGGATCACCCATAAAGCGGCTCACCACACTGACTGACTGCGCTAGATCAGGTCTAGTGCAGACCATAGCATACATCAAGCTACCCACTGCACTAGAGTACGGAACTTGGGACATGTAGTCCCTTTCTTCAGCTGATTTGGGTGCGAAAGCAACAGACAGGTTGGCATTCGATGCACTAGGAGTATCTATAGGTTTTGCATTAGACATGCCAAATTTGGATAGAACCTTCTGAATATAGTCCTTCTGAGATAAGAAAAGCTTTTTCTTACTTCTATCCCTATAAATCTCCATTCCCAGAATTTTTCTTGCTGCACCCAAATCTTTAATCTCAAATTCAGCACTGAGAAGACCCTTCAATTTCTGAACATCAGACTTGCTTTCTGCAGCTATCAACATATCGTCTACATATAGGACCAGATAAATGAAAGATCCATTCGTCAGTTTGTTGTCGTAAACACAACAATCATACGGACTCCTATTGTAGCCAATCTTCAACATGTAGATGTCGAACCTCTTATACCACTGCCTCGGCGACTGGTTTAGCCCATATAAGGACCTCTTCAGCTTACAAACGTAGTCTTCCTTACCTGGAACCTGGAAACCATCTGGCTGAGTCATGTATATCTCTTATTCCAACTCTCCATGTAGAAAAACTGTCTTCACATCTAGCTGCTCGAGTTCAAAATCCTGATGTGCAACTATTGCTAGTAGCACTCTGATGGAAGTATGTCTGACCACTGGCGAGAATATTTCGTTGTAGTCTACCCCCTCTTTCGTAATGAACCCACGAGCTACAAATCGAGCTTTATACCTTATACCCTCAGCAACAGTTTCTCCTTCCTTTTTCTTGAAAACCCATTTACAAGTAACAATCTTTCTGCTTTCAGGCTTCTTGGATAATTCCCAAGTCTGATTCTTTTGAAGTGACTCCATCTCATCTCCGATGGCAGCCAGCCATTGGACAGATTCAGAACATGTAACTGCTTCATTGTAGGTGGATGGTTCATGTAAGTCAAAATCCACCTCCTCAGCAACCTGAAGTGCATAACCCACCATGTCTTCAAAACAAATTCTATTGGGACGCTTCCCAAAATTAGGCCTGATTTACCGCTCAAGGGCCAAACTCTGCTGATTCTGAACTGGTAATGAAGAACCTGATGGTTTTGACTCGGATTCGGACTATAGTGGTTGTTCTACTTCTTTCTGTGGTTCACTCTTATCAGGGGTGACTTGCTGCTCCACCTGTTTATCAACACTACCACTACCACTATCTGTCATAATAATAGACTTCACAATAGGGTTAAGCATAGAATTTTCATCAAAAACGACATTCCTGCTCAAAATAACCCTACTCTCAGATAGAGACCAGATACGGTATCCCTTAACACCATCCCCATAAACCACAAATACTCCCTTTCTAGCTCGTGGCTCTAGCTTACCCTCACTTACATGATAATAAGCAGTAATACCAAAAGCTCTTAAAATAGAGTAATCAGCGGGCTTACCTGACCACATCTCAAATGGAGTTTTGAGATTCAGTCTTGTGTGAGGTCCCCGATTTATCAGATAGCATGCTGTACTAACTGCTTCTCCCCAGAATCTTCTTGTTAGTCCAGCATTAGAGAGCATGCACCTTGCCCTCTCCAGAAGTGTCTGGTTCATTCGCTCTGCTACACCATTTTGCTGAGGTGTATCTCGAACTGTACGATGCCTAGCAATCCCTTCATTCTTACAGAAATCATCGAACTCAGACCATCAAAACTCTAGACCATTATCAGTACGCAGACCTTCTTCGCAGTTTGATTCTCCGTTAATGCCTTACATTGCTTAAAATGAGTAAAGGCTTCATTTTTGTGCTTCATCAAATATATCCAAGTCATCCTTGAATAGTCATCAATAATTGACACAAAATACCTACGGCCTCCCAAAGACTCCACCTTAGAAGGACCCCAACAATCAGAATGGATGTAATCAAGTGTGCCCTTGGTCCTATGCACTGCTTTAGGAAACTTGCTGCGATGGAGCTTCCCAGATACACAATGCTCACAGAAATCCAGATCCTTGACTTTCTGACCACACAGAAGATCTCCTTTTGACCGAGTCTGCATCCCCCTTTCACTCATATGACCAAGCCTCATATGCCACAGCTTAGTCAAATCATCTTTATCAACATCTGAGGATGCAACGGCAACAGAACCTAACAGCGTAGATCCCTGAAGATAATATAAGGTACCCTGCCGGATACCTCTCAGAACCACATTCGAACCCTTGCAGACGTTCAGAACTTCACCTTCACCATGAAAACCGAAACCCTTACTGTCTAATGTACTTAAAGAGATCAGATTCTTCGTCATGAGTGGAACATGTCTAACTTCGTTCAATGTGCAAAATTTACCATCATGTGTCCTTATCTTGACTGAGCCGATTCCAACTATCTTGCAAACAGCACTGTTGGCCATAAAAATATTGCCTCCATCTACCTGTTCATAAGTTGTAAACCACTCTCTGCGCTGACATATATGGTAAGATGGTCCAGAATCTAAGATCCACACCTGAGTATGATGTGTAACCCTATCAGTAACCAGAGCATAATCATCTTCCTCGGAATCTGCATTTGCTACACCAGCAGTACAAGATTTGTTATGTTTTTCTTTCTTGGGACAATCAAATTTCCAATGCCCCTTTCCTTTACAGTAGTTACAAACATCAGTAGGTTTAGGACCCTTGGAACCAGATGTACCAGAGGTGCCAGCATAATTGGAAGAACCAGAATAAGACGGCTTCTTATGCTTTTTCTTCCCATAATTTCCCTGTCCATTACCCTCGCTAGCTACTAACCCTGCGGCCTGATTGTCTGTAACTGTACCAGCCGCCTTATGGCGCAATTCTCTAGTATGAAGAGACGATCTAACATCTTCTAGAGTCACAGTGTCCTTACCCACAATAAAAGACTGTACAAAATTTTCATATGATAATGGTAAAGAAACTAACATAATTAATGCGGCATCCTCATCTTCTACCTTAACATCAATATTACGCAGCTCTAGTAAAATTGTGTTTAACTGATCTAAATGATCCCGAAGAGGCATACTTTCCTGCATTCCCAGACTGAACAGACGTTGCTTCAGAAGAAGCTTATTGGTCAAAGACTTCGTCATGTAAAGACTTTCAAGCTTTGCCCACAGACCTGCGGCCGTATCTTCCTCCGCAACTTCAGTGATTATATCATCAGCAACACACAACATAATTGTTGAATGTGCCTTCTCCTCCACCCTTGTTGCTTTAACAGAGCCCGCATCTTGATCTGCCACAGACTAAAACTATTCCTCCCAGTAAAGCGATCGATCTTTATGTTCATCGCTGGCATCTTTCTCGCTGGTCAGGAACCCGAAGGCTCTGATACCAGTTTGTTTTAACGGATGCGAGAAAGAATAAATAAAAGAACAACAAAGAGACAAAACGCAAAGATTTACGTGGTTCACTAACGGTGTGTTAGCTACGTCCACATGGCAGAAGGGAGAGAGTTTTATTAATGTGTGAGGAGTTTTCAGATTACAAATTTCAGACGGTATGATAAGCATGACTGCTAGGATGAGGGTTAAAGAGTTTATATAGTACTCTTTAACCTAATACAGATTTGACCTAATAGGCCCATGACAGAACCCTAACCCAATACTACTAACGGACCATAGACGGATGTCGACTAACCGATTCAAGGCATTGATCCAACAAACCATAACCTTTCCCTTCTTGGTGTTGTCAACCCTACTTGTAGGAGAGTAAGGTGGGCTTTCCTCTCCTCCTTTCATTGTATCCCTCTTTCTTTTTGCCTCATGATCTTTGTATGGATCCTCTATTTCCTTTCCACTCCTCAAGGCTACCACATGTGCTTGTTGATTTGGTGGTGGTTCATCTCTAGAATTGGAGCGTTGCATGGGTAATTGATGTGGGGCTCTTTGAGAGGAGGAGGAACTTTGATTGGCCATATATGAGTCAAATGTCCTTTGATGTACTTGAACATTTCAGATATCGGTCTTCAAAGTCTTATATTGTTGCTCGGACATTACATCCAGTATCAAATTTAAGAACAATAAAGATCCAATAATATCCTGAATGATTAATATCCTTAAGTACAAAGTATCAAATTTATAGTTTAAAATCGCAATCGTGCTCGCTTACCTATCGATCATGTAATTTGAGTTTGTGAAATTAGAAAATGAAATGGATGTAGTTAAAATCATGAGTTTAAGTGTTTAACTAAAAGAAGGCAATTCCGATAGAAAATTCTTCAGAAGCCGTTATGATTTTTTTTCCAATTATAACACCAAATCAGAACCCTTTTTTCCTGGTGTGAATATTGCAATCAGAATCCTATGATTTATTTTTAAGTAACTTGATAAAAGACGGTCTCTTACGAAAGCTACTGTTTATATTAGTAAATGTCAATATACAGTCTAAACCGTTCAAACATTAATTTGGTTTAATAACCACATTTTAGAAGTGTTTGTTTGAAAATAAAAATGGCAAGCATATTACTTAAAAACATATATAAAATCGGAAGATTATATTAACTGCATGCATTTACTAATTTCAATTTCGTAACTTCTTTGATAATACATACAAGTGACCTACACCGATGTGGTATAATTTTTTCACCAATACGTGTTATTTTCGTAATAAGTAATAACTATTAATCACGGCGCTATTCCGTCACAAACTTTTGACCTCTCACAAGGAGCAAGTGGGAGGAGGGTTGTGAGAGGTCACAAGCTTATGATGGTCACCTTCAAGGCGGTCTGGAAACAGTGACGGAACCAGGAATTGACATCAGCAGGGGCGAATTGGTAATGATGTAACTCTGTAAGGGAAACGCGAAAAATGTTAGAAAATTTTAATTAAAAACTTTGAAATTTTCGATCGTCAACCATATCTGGACACGAAACACAACATAACGAAAAAACTTTGATCTTTTTTTCGTTGAAATGTGAATTCTCCTTACAAAAATCAAATAAGTATTTAAACACCAACAAAGCTTCAATTATGATACAAAGCTTAACTATATACTAGCTACTTAATTGAAGTTGACTAACTACGCAAATTCTTGTTTCAGACGACCACTTCTTACTACTTCATACCAAAATGATTCATCTGAAGCAAAACCAACTACACCAGCTAAAGTTGTTATGAACATTCTTAATCAAACAATTTGGTCGCTGTAAATACAAATCAGCCCTACATTTATTTCGAGCTTCCGAAATGGAGTAAATTAGCCCAACCATGGCTGCCATTACCACATGTGTCTTAAGCAGGGACCCTGATCTCCAAACAATACTCCAAGGGAGGTCATCCCTGAGATTTTGGTAGCCTTGTTCACAATTTTATTATACGGCCATATTATTGTAACATTAGTAAAAGACTATCGACATTTACCCAAGTTTTCATAAAGTATACAATAAATATTATTCTTTCCGTTGATATGAAGAGATTAAAGATCTTCTATATCACTCCCCTTATTTTAATTGTTACGCTCTCCATTTTTTCATTTATTTCTAGTTTGCCCTTATCTTTCTAAAAAAATTTCAATATGATATTTTTATCGTTTTGCTAAACATGAATCCCGATGACGATCCCGGTAACGTATTTTTTAATTATTTTTATTCCCGATAACTGTGAAGGTTCGTAGTTTAACAACTATTATTACGCAATAAACCGCATTTCAACAACGATTATACTTCTTAAATATAATAGTTTTCCTCATAAAAATTTAACTAACTAACGGAGTTTTCTTTTACATATTAATAAACGACAAATTAATAATAACATCGATTTTAATTTGTTATTATTAGGGACAAAGGTTAAATTAAGACAAAAATGACAATTTAGAACAAAAACAACTTTAAACGGTCATAACTTTGTGCTCGGGTGTCTGGTTTTGTTGATTGTTGTATTTTCAAATATCGCTTATCTTGACGAGAAGAACTCAATGGATAGTTAAAATTAATTATGTATGATTTTTCTATTAAGATTAGAAAATAATTAATTAATTACAGTTTTTATATTAGAATTAGAAACTTAAAATTAGTTATTTATGATTTTCCTATTAAGATTAGGAAATAATTAATTATTTATAAATTTTCTATTAGAATTAGAAAATTAAAATTAATTGTTTATGATTTTGTTGTTAAGATTAGGAAATAATTAATTATTTAAAAAATTTCTATTAGAATTAGAAAATTCAAATATTATTTACAATTTTCCTATTAGAATGCCATAAGAAACAAGGTAAGTAGACGGGTGATAAGATTACTAGGTGTAGAAACGTGACGATCAGTTTAGGATTAATTAAAAATTTTAGATAATTTATTTTCAAAAAAAAAAAAACTGGGATAGTATAATTAGGTGAAGGGAATAAATAAAAGTGGAGTTATACGGGTCACAGGTCGAGTTGGAAGGTCTTAACAACGACACATTTGACTTATAATTTTTGTAATAAGTTCGTAAGGACTCATGATGTAATAGTAATATTTCAAACGGAAAAGAAAAAATCCCTAGAGACAGAAAGGAACGTATGCCGTCACAAAGGTGATTTTCGTGCTCCATTGATGATCATTAAATCAGTAAAGAAGAAAGTATAAAATCACCATAGGTCTAGATTATTTGTTACAAATATAGCAATTAAAGCTGCAAAAGCAGTTAGAATGTCTGGTCCTAATGTTGATGATGGGCAGAAATTCAAACAGATACATGAAATTACAGGGATCCCTATCATCTCTGATGCGGAATTAATAGTGGCTGATACAGATGAGGAGTCGGTTGAGAGTGAGAATGTGACACCCTCATTTATTGCGGAAAAGTAAACACGTAATTCTAGAATAAAAACTGCATGGATATGTTTGTAATAGGTTCATTTGGGTAAAAACCTGTAATTTTTAAAACCGGAACCTGTTATAAAGATATCCAAATTGGAAGGTGTCAAAACATGCAAGGTCTAAATAAAAGTCTCATAACATAACCATCGTTAAAGTCGCGAATAGCAAAGTGATACAACCAAATGTAAAGAGGGAGA
>JAGPOY010002710.1:0-14342 GCA_018983105.1 Silene uniflora
GAGGTTTTAGGACAACAAGGAGGGGCAATGAGCTTAATTAAATTAAAGTTATTTCAAAATAAATTGAAGCATAGTTACGAGTTATAGCATTACTCAAAATAGAAAAATATGAAAATTAGTCTAAGTTGAAAGATACACGTTAGTGTTTTAATAACAAAATATAAAAACTGACCGTGCGAAGCACGGGATTCTACCTAGTAAGAATATAGGAATAGGAATTGAGGGCATGGAGAAAATTCCGAGTACAAAACATTTACTGTCATGTTCTACCTTCATCTTCTTATTTAATTAACAACCATATTAACAAAATTGTAGTTTTTACTTTTTCGTCTCAGATCATTTGTTTAGCTACACTTGATCGAATAACAATAGTGACAAATTGACAATAGCACCTCTCTACCGTCTTTGCGTTTGAAACAGACTACGAAAACTACTCCAGAGATTGGCAGAGCATTACTCTTAATGAGTAAACTAGCATATGGAAGATTGTTAACAGTCAAATACTAGCATGAACGAACTTTGGTATGTTCCGTGTACTAGCCACTCAGCACACAAGAGTACGAGACCAACTATTTTGAACCAACATTGGGTCCTATTCGGGTAAATAACAAGCAACTTCGAACTTCAGTTCAAAATGAGGACAGGCCTGAGAAGAGAACAGTACTCACGCAAAGACTGAAAATGGCAAATGCTAGCAGCAGAAATCTAGTCTTTTAAGTTCACAACAAAGATGAAACAAAAACCGACATCCAAAACAAAACCATGTTCTCAAACTATAAAAAAGAAACGTCTGGGTTGCCCAACTAGAGCATACTTGTACTAGACTACTAGTTAAACGCTCAGTCCTCATCCTCCTCATCTCCATCTCCTCCAGATGCCTTCTTGGCAGCAGCCTTCTGGTTCTTTCGCTTCACTCTTCCAGGGCGACCACCTCCGAAAGGACTTGTAAGTGAAAAGTCAATGTGCTTCTGTGAATCGACCCTGACCATGAATGATGGTACATTCACAACCTGCCTTCCGACCCTATATAGCCACAAACACAGAAATGAATAAGGAGTAGAAGAATGCAATGAAACAAGAGAGCTACTCAAAAACTTAGCATGTAGCATGTTTGCTAAGCAACAGAAAGCACAATGAATAGAAAAGCAGTAAATGACTCTGGAGTCTGGACTTGTATTCATTTCTCGAGACACTCCAGAAATGAATACGGAGTAGAATGCAATGTAACGATAGTGTTAGCCCAACACTTGCCATGGAGCTTGCTTGCTAAACAGAAAGCCCAATGATAGAAAAGTAGTAAATGACACTCGACACATTGTATTCATTTCTTGAGACACTCCAGAGTTAATCACTCCCAAAAATAAGTTTGCAAAGCCAATTCCTAAATAACAGATGAACAAAAATAGAGGAGGCAATGCTTACACACAATGAAAAACACATTAATAGTTTGATACTAAAAAGAAACCGTCATAAGCGAGAATCATAGCTTGACCAAATTTAAACAATGCCAACTAAGAATAATCCAGTGACATTCACAAAGAAATCGACAGAGTATATTTACTCAGGCATGAAAGAGAAACAGACTTAAATATGCAGAGCCAAGTGTGAGTTACCTGATGTGCTTTTGCTTGATAAGCACACGGGCATGGTGGATGGACTTGGCCATTCCAGATTTGAAGACCTGAGTCTGAAGACGGCGCTCAAGGAAGTTCTCAACAGTAAGAGCCAAGACAAAATCGAGCTTGTTCTGTCCCTCTTCGAGCAGACCATACCTGTTCATCCTACGAAGCAAAGCCTCACCCTCAAAGATACGACGGGGGTTCTTCTCATCAAGGGTAAGAAGGTGACGAGCAGCATTCCTGATACGACTCAACACATACTGCACCCTCCACAACTCCCTCTTGTTACGAAGTCCATACTCTCCAACTAGCTTCAACTCAGCATCCAAACGCTCCTTCTCGTAAGGACGTCGTGGTTTCTTAAAGGTCTTACCATCTATCCAAAACACAATATTCAATTAGTCCCCAATCAACAAACTACATTTTCCACCGCTATCATCCAACAATAATCAACTACAAACACCTAACACCCTAAAGTTTCATAAACCCAGAAAAACACAAATCCCTTATCGGGATAGCGGGATTTAGAGAGAAATCGGGTTAGACAGACACAAAGGGATCCATTCTTCAATCCAGGATGGATTTAAAAATAGATACAGCAAATCAATAATAATTTTTTTTGATAAAATGAACAATAACTTCACCAATTTGCTAACAAATCATCATTAGAGTTGAATTAGCACAAATCCCATTACAGAGAACAAATATAAACCCAGATTACAACACATCAAAAGATCTGAAACAATCAAAGCTCAAAACTTTATATACGCGTATGAGTTTTTATATATATATACTCCTTCTGTCCGAATCATTTGTTTACATTTTTTTATTCTTTGCGAGGAGTATATTAACCAAAGGTAAACAAATGATTTATTTTGTTTACATCAAACATGTCAATGTTTACTACACACATAGGGATGACAGAACAAAGAATCAATAGAAATGAAGCAACAATTTAAGAACGAAGAAATAAACAAAAAACCATGAAAAGAAAGAAAAAGGGTAAAAGGGGAAGAGGGGAAGAGAGCATACAGTTGCGGAAGAAATTGACGTGCACCATAGCTGTCCTGCTTCACTCAGATTCTCTCTCTAACTCTCCTTCTCTCTAAAAAGTGTGTGTGAGATGAAAGGAGGAAGGCAGATGAAGGAAGGGAGGTGGTGATGAAGTATAAATGTTGAACCCTAGTTGCTCCCTCTTTATGGGCCTTTAAACCCTATTTTTTACTTTTCTATGGACTGTTGTTTCAAACTTGCCCAATCTGATTTAGTCCATTGGCCCAAACGACTTCATACTCTCACCCAACCCGACCTTTTTTTTTGGAGGGGCAAAGAGTTCCATACATGGCAAAAGGATCAGTCGAGTCGGGTTCAGACCAGGCCAGTTTGGGTCAGGCAATTCAGATGTGTCACATTATTGAGTACTCGAGAATTTTTGCCGGGTCATTTTCGGGTCAATGATTAAGAGAGAAACGAGTAAGTTTTGATGATTACCTATTTAGTCTAGTTTCTATTAGAGTTTTTTTTTCCATTAGAGTTATGTTTTATCAGGCTATTTTAGGGTTTGTGGGTTCAGACTTGGTCATTTTCGAGTCAATTTAGTTACAAGTCAATAATATTCGGGTCATTGGGTCGGATTGACTAAATTCGATTTTGGGTCACATTTGAGTGTTGTAGTTCAAATCTTCAGATCTGGTCAACCGGGCCAGATTAGTTTTGTCAAGTCGAGGCAACACTTGCAAATTTAGATCCATGACACAGATGACCCAAACCAAAATGACTTGCTCAATAGTCTATAAGTCAATCCGCTTGACCTGTTGGGTCAAAAATCATTTTTGAATAAATGTGAATATAAGCAATAAGTATTATTGAAATTGAAATATTAATATTTGTAGATGGATTTTAATTTAAAGTAATAACTTTAACATTAATTTGTTATTATAAAAATGAAAAAAAAAAAAAAAAAAAGCCATTATAAGCTTTTTTTGTCCCGTATAACTTGGCCAATATTTGACCTAATCCGGAGACAATCGATTTACTTTTAGGCTGAGTAGGCTTGAGTTGCATATTATGGGCTAGCTCAAACCTCAAGGGCTTTCAAGTCATGTATGTTTGCATATTTTATTTTACTTTTGGTTCAAATAATCAAATGAGCGTATTATGTCGAGAATGAAAGTCAAACCCTCAGCTTTATGGTTGGAATAAAAGAGCTCTTATCAGTTGAGCTAATTGTGAACTGTTTTTCTCATGTTTGCATATTATTTCCCCTTCTATTTTATGTTTTGCAATGATTTTGGTCTCATTTTATTTACATTGTTCAACCATTTTTTGTTCGCGGTGAATTAATTACATCTAATGTTGGGAGTATCGGACTACCGTTACTCAATGTCTTCGGTGGTTAGGGTCAAATGACTAAACGAGCCTCGTCAAACTTGAGTTGCATGATGAAATTATTGACAGACTGACAGTCCCAACTTTTCTGATCCATGGTAGATTGGTAGTAGCCTATACTGATGGTGACCGAGGAAATTTTGTTTACGAAGGTCTAAAAGTTTTCAAACAATTATATTACACATTTACAGAGTGCATAGGACTACAAATTACAAACTGTAAAAATTTTCAACACTAATACTCCGTACATAAAACAACACGAGATGCGGAAAAAAAGGACTTCCACGCCGATGCATTCATAGGTAATGATCTAGTGCATGTACTCATCACTATCAGTTGTAGACGATAGCATTCTGAAACCACAACATTAAGCAGTATGGAAACTCTTTATTTCCTTTCCTTGGTATTTAGTTATTTACCAGAAAAGTTCAGATACACTCACTAACAAGTGACTGAAATATAGTACAGTGATCCTAAACAGCTAACCTAAAGCAAGACGAACTATAAATACAACATTACAACAGCATCGAGCATGAAAATCAGCATTAGATAAAAAAGCGGCCAAGAAAAAGATGCAAGAGTAGATCTGAGTTAGTACTGATACTCATTCTCGAAAATTCCATAGTTAACCCTTGGCTTCATTTCCGTGTGTTCAGCCTACAGAGATAACCAAAAGTAGTTGGGTCAAATTAATTTCACAGAAAATCTCGCAGATACATCTACCGAGTTGCATCATTTGTAAAGGGAGACCGCTTCCTATAAGAGATCGAAATTTTAAATGAGTTAACCAAGTTACTGACAAGTGACAATACCGAATTACCGATATGCAGTCAAGTGAAAATTGACTGAATTTTCAAAAAAGTCCAGTAAAAGAAAGATTAAACTGATTGTGACTGCTTGCTACCTTGTCGATAATTTCACGAAGAGCACCAGTTCCGTTCTCCTGAATGTACTTCTCAGCAGCTGTTATGATGTCATCTTTCTCACTGAATGTAACCTTCTTTCTTGGGACATACCATACATTAACGGATTGCTTTTGCGCATTTACAAAGGTTGGTCTCACAAAATGTTCGTAAACATATGCAGCTCCGCTAAAGTATGGTATGACCAGCCAGCATGTCGTGATTAGCTTGGCATAGGACCAGATAGGGATCCTGCACATCCAAATTCCAAACACAGAGAAATAGTATCATGAAGATGATCAGTGATTTATGAGTAGTCGTAACCTGTAATTTCAAAATATAAACGGATGACAATCTAAATAAGAGCATATTGTCCTAGAATTACCTGGTAAGTCATTTACGATAACTAAAGCTAACCTACAAAGAGTCTGGTAGCGCTCAAAAAGCGATGCCTAATGAGACTCGGAAAGCAATGAGAAAAGTTTTTAAAGACTGAGTCACATTCCTAAATGTATTAACATCTCTAGAGCAGACGAATCACAGGCCATTCAGCATGTTATTGGACAACGCTATTGGACAGTGACCACAACCGTATTGCAACCATGTTATCAACGTTTTAAGGTCACTACGACCGCCTTATGAGGCAGTTTAGCCAGCAGTAGCTGCATAATTAGTACAAAGACCGTTTTAAGACCACAACTTGATCATTAACAAATCCCAATTGCTGAAGAAAAGTTGAATGCCTTTTAAATGAAGAGTGTCAATGCTGGTTCCTGTTCTGGTACACAGATATCAGCCATTAACGACAAGGTACTGAACTGAAATACATTCTGCTTCGTGCTTCCTATAGACAGATCACATACGGTACATAAAACAACATGTGTCGATGTTAGACTAGGCTAGTTTCTGAAAAATCTAATTTTTTTGACTGAAAATGATGTGCCAAAGGTCCGATAACCACGTGATGTTCAGTGTCCGACAAGCATACTTTGGCGTGCAATGACTACTTTGACAAGGCTAAGTCGTATCACCCTAAACATCTCCCAAAACAGTAAAACACTATAAACAACCCCTGCATCATAGTTCAAGCACCATTACTCAGCAGTTTGCTTGAATGGGTATTTCAGTCTACTATCCTGCAGGATTCCGGGAATCAATATCAACCACTTAGACTGATAGTCCTCTGAGAGTTATAGCTGAGCGATTGACACTATATCTCATCCATCAAACACATTATCCTAGTACCAACACCAAGGCTTAAAATTACATAGAATAAAGTGTAAAAGGAAAAGGATGAATACAGGGAATCTTACCATTCAATCACTTTAGCAAAGGTGAGCTCGAAAAGAGTGATAAGGGAATACAGAACCCAGTATGTAAGCCATTGCTGATCATCAATAGGAGACTTGGTTTCAATAGCTCTGATTGATGCATACCTATCAATAATTATAAAAAAATCCGTGGATGTCACCCAAGGTATGAAGGTTACAGGATACAAAGTAAACTGCAACATTTATGCAACTTCTTATTTCCATCTCAGACTGATTGTTAAAAATCAAATTGCCGAAATTTATTGTTGAGATGATTAACAACTCAAGTTTCCTATGTCACTTTAACACCTTAAGCATTACAGATTCATAGTAAACAGTCCAATGTGATTATCAGAGGTATAACCTATGTTACTCCGAATTGGTCGGAAGGATTGGACATGAGTACGTACCAAGTGGTGGACTTGGTTATTAATGAAAAACTAAAAAGTTTGGTGTAAAATGAAGTGTTGGATTGTCATTCAATGTTCAAGGGTCGAGTATCGGACACGTGTATGTGAGCTCATAAGTACAAGGAAAAGAAACACAAAGGGAGCCTTAGAATTTTACTTACAGTGGATAAACAAGACTCACCACAGGCCTGCAACAAACACAAATTATCCCAATTTCAGTTACAAACATAATACACACTACTTTATCAACATATAAAGCAATTGTAAGAAATACAACCCCAGGATTCGGAGTTTTCGTGGTCTGATAAAGTCAAATGTACGTAACCTTACCCTTCAGCCTCACCAAACCAATACATAAGCAAATTATAAAAACACCCTCAAATGGAAAACCCAATGTAATTCAATAAACTTGCTACAGATTTATAATTAAACAAAAACCAATCAATCCAAGCAAGAAACTGAAACAAAGTTTGTATCTTTCACTAATATAAAATCCGGGTTCCTAGATTTTCAACAGTTAGGCTATCCAACTAACAATTTTGTATGATCATTTGTTTAACTTCGATTAAAATAACCTACGCAAACAATTAAAGTAAACAAATAATTGAGACGGATAGAGTAAGAGAAGAGTAAGGAAGAGGTACAAACCCAGCAAGAACATCAAAGTTCTGTAGCACAACTTTGAGAAAAGCAGTACCTCCATTACCTCCCATATCTGGAGAATATTGATCTTAAACAACAAAACAACAAATGTTACTGTATTAGTTTGCAATTACAGGAAGTTGATTTGTGATGTGATGAAGATAAGTGTAATAAAGTAAGGGTTTCTGTCAGTAAAGTAATATCAGGTCCACACTGATTTTGAGGCACAACTTTGTCACAAGTTTGTGAATTATAGGCAAGGCAAAAGAATGTGGGTAAATTTGGGGAATTATTGGGGGGTAAGAAAAAGCTAGTGCCTATAATTATTTTGTAATACCGTCTTAAAAGTAAAACGGTCTGTTAGCTGGTCAAGTATTACTTTATGTACATAGATTAGACAAGTTTATTAATATTTCCCGGGTATTCTACTTTTTGTATCATCTATCTACTTGTTTCGTTTTATGTTTAAGACAAATATGTCGCTGTTAAAACAAGAATTTTGTGTTTACATGAATCGAACTTGACCTACGATTAAGGAAGAGATAAACAACTACTCCCTCCGTTCCAGACATATGTTTACACTTCCTTTATTTCCCCCTCACAAAATAAAAAAAAGTGTAAACATCTCACTGGAACAGAGGGAGTATGACATAAAACTAATTTAATTAAAAACAGTCTATATTTTAACTTGTGTAACTTGTAAGACCTCATTCTTTCTATACAGTAATAATTTATAAATAGCAAATAGCAAATAGCAAGGTGTTAACCAAACATAGAAACCAAGGTTAGGTCAGTGCCGACCTGTCCATAGGTCACCATCAAACAAGGGACAGCCCACCATTCTGACTCGTATTTAATCTAGATCGTCTTATAAATGTTTCTTACTCCGTAGTAAAATCCAAATTTGAAAACATCATCAAATATTTTATTTTAATGACACAATAGAGATTAGTTAGGTTAGCTAATACAAGTTTATTGATGCACCATTTCTTATTTAAAACCGTTTAATTTAAGTCTTAAGATGAGTCAACAGCGTATTATAGCCGACATTATAATATTTTTGTTACTAGAAGTACTCCTCCCTTTCCTTGGCCAGAAAGTCTTGCTGAAGACGGGTCGAATCTTGCAACGGGTAATTTGTGAGAGGAATGGGTAGAGGGGACAAGGTGGGCACCCCCCATGTGCTCCCCCACTCACCCTTGATGGGTATTTTGTGAGAGGAAATGGTATCCGTCTTCATTTGTGACGGATATGGTGTCTTCAATGAGATTTTGTGTTCCTTGGCAGGTTCTACGTGTAGTAGTATAAATGCCTGGGATGTAAAAACTCAGCATTGTCAGGCGTCAGCAAGCTCATTTCATCTAAACTGTCATCAAACGAGCATTCTGGTGTAATCGGCAGACTTGTGAACATAGCATGTACTAGTCGTGATCGGACATGGACTACTACTGGACAAACTGGAACTAGGCTTTCCCATCTTGGCCTGTACTGGTGGACTCGTGGTAAAACGAGCGCTGTTTGCAAGAAAAAACGGATGTAATATGCATTGGGTGTTTGCGTGTGACTCGTGAGCGTGGTTTATTAACTTTTCCGTGTTATGATACACATGCATGCGGATGCCGAACTATGGGAGCCCTACAGATAGCTCTTATATAACTGTATATTGGTTACGTGTGATGTCGAAATCCCATGTTATGATGCTTGGAGATGTCACTGGGAAAGTGGGGAGAATGTAAAGACTTCGTTCAGAGTAATGGAAAATATATACATGTATGAAAGAAAAAAAAATGAATATAAGAATCTGACTCAAATCAGAACTCAAGACTTTACATTGCTATATATTAAGGCTTAAACTGTGAATTCCTATACAAAGATGAGACTGAACGGCTGAACCCGGAGCAAGTGCCACCTTTTCAGGTCTAACCTACATGATATTACAGCTATCTTTCTGATTGATTGCAAAAGAATCTAAGCATTCTGGTCTGTTGCATCTCTAAATTCTCTATTGCACTTCAATACCGAAACTGAGCCCGCCTAGAACTCTAGTAGCTATACAGTTAAGCCGATTCTGGCTGCTTGGAGAGCAGATGCAACGGCCAGGAGTCTTCTGGTGTAGGATATCTAGGGCGAGGTTTACGCACTGGAACTACTTGGTTTGGAGATACGGTTTTCCCAAATGTGTCAAATTCGGGATTTATCGGGATGACATATAAAGGTCCACGAATTGGTGGTTGCTGTGTTGCAGGATCAGTAGGGGACGGTCCGGGAAGACTGGGCCAACATTCTGGAGGCATTACGTTCAGATTAGGTTGAGATAGGGCCAGCTTTTCTTCTAATTCACTCTGCATACTTTTGATCTGCACCTCGAGAGCAAAATTCTCTTCTTTCAGCTCGTTCTTTTCTACTGTGACCTGGTTAAAACATCGAACTTATAAGCCAACTTGAGCAACCCTTTTTTTTTCTTTTTTTTGAGCCTCTCAGTAGTGAGGCTTGTGAGAGACCGTCTTAATGTGCAACCAACATAAATAATCTTTTAACATTTAAAATCTCTCATTTATTCATGGATAATTAGGAGACTCTGGCCGCTGGCGAGACAACCTTGTCCAGCATTTATGTAACGATACAAGAGGTTTTTCTTTATGCTTTTGTCATTAACTACTTGCAAGAGTTGCAACTGACAAGTTGATAAGTCTGAACATCAATTTTTGAAAGGTGAAAGCAGAAGAATATTTGACGAGAGCATGAATCGTGATCAGCAAATGGTAAAATTCCATACGACGAGTCAGAAAGCATTTTTAATGAAAATCCATGAGAGCTTACATAATGAGATTCTGATAACAAAGTAACATTCTCCTTTCTGAGGCTTTGAATCTGAGAAACCATATCCTTCAAAAGCCGGATTGTCTCATTTAGTATAGAGGCCTTCCCATTGTTCTGCTCACTTAATTCTGCAGAAGAATAAGGCACAGAGTCACGAAAAGTGCACTATAAAAACACGAACAACTGTACTCAAAGTGATGTTTAGTCAATTTTTTATACGTTGGAGAGCACAAGTTAGAAAGCAAAATTACCAAGAAGGCTACCCAGTTTTGTGAAAAGCCCGTTAAATTGCTCACGCTTCAATTTTTCTCTTTCAGACTTCAAAACCCTTTTTGGAACTTTACCACGCTTCTTTTTGTTAGGCTGAGAGCTGCAAAATGAAAAAGACTCGTATTCAGAAAGAAACCATCTAAGTTCTGATTATATGGAAACTCAAATGTTGACACGAGAAGCAAAAAAACACCGAGTCATTATTCAAGTTTTCTCATCAAATCCTAAGCAAGCCCTTCTTTCATTGCAATATTTGCAATACACATACATGTTACTCTTAAGAGTCTTAGCAGATTATCAATTTAGCACAGTCCAATGTCGAATGATTAATCCTAAGTATAATCCCTATTAGTAATAGCTCAAATCCATAACTATTACTCTTACGGAACTGAAGTCAACGATCCAAAATATCAAATTATTACAGGATACTTCTATTATTTACATATTTTCAGTCTTCATTTTGTAGCATTCACAATTGCATATTACTGCATCACCCACGCTGTCATACGTCAACTCAACGTTGATTTTTATGATTGAAATGCCTATAAACAGACCCATCTCTACTCAAGTTTATACTCAGTAATCAGTATGTCTCATCAGATCATGTTTTTTTAGATCGATAATTTATGAAAGTATATGCAAGTGGGGCAGGAAGTCCAACACTCATTCCTACAAAAACCGAAAACTATTGGATGAGATCTGACTGTATAAAGCAAGGGGCATTTTATGCCCCAAATTTACAGTTGCTTCATCACAAACACATTACACAAATGGATTACTACTTCACAGATGAACTTGATGATCATATCTAGAACAAAGAAATGCAGCATTTCAACACAAGCCTAGTTACTCAAATTTAGATACTCAATTACTCACCCATCATCTATAGCATCCTCCGGCGGCGCATCACCCTCATTAACAAGGCAATTGATATCATCATCCACAACTTCCATACCCATTACTCGTTTTTAATATCGATTATTAACTATAAAACCCCCAAGATTATAAAATTAGCTGCAAAATTAGGCACCCTGCAAATCAAATGAAACCCAATTCAGAAAAATAAGTTGACTAATTCAATTTTA
Organism: Silene uniflora; assembly: GCA_018983105.1. Classification (NCBI taxonomy): domain Eukaryota; kingdom Viridiplantae; phylum Streptophyta; class Magnoliopsida; order Caryophyllales; family Caryophyllaceae; genus Silene; species Silene uniflora. The sequence goes on from JAGPOY010002710.1 coordinate 11,447, forward strand.
TACTTCAATCCATAAAAATCACATTTGAGTTGCTCTCATTATATCCAACACAAAATTCATCAAAATATCCTTGGAATAAGGTATATGAACACATAAATACTTGTGTAAAGCGGCCTTTTGGTAATGACTCGCTCTCATTCAACAGATTCTTTACGTTTCATTAAAATACCCCTTACAGTAGAATAAAAGCATAAAGAAGCTGTTGAATGAGAGAGAGAGTACTTTCTAACATTCATGGGGATATTCTAGGCAGTTGGGTGCCATATTACGCAATATTAGCATAAAACCGTCTTACAACTAATCGATGAATTGAACCCATTAACCTTAATTTCATTGTTAGCAAACCAATAAAGCTTAGGAACTAAAACTAAAACTAATCAAAATCAAGCAAGAGCATCATTGTATCATAATCATACGTACAATAATAATAAAGCAAAAGAAAGAAGAGGGAATTATAAAAGAGGTTGTAGTATACCTGATAAATGGTGGATAAATGGATGAGTGGAGAATAAAATAAAATGGAAATATAAATAAAATTTGGTACAAGGAAAGGAAGAAATGAACGGACAAAGAAACAAGGGGCGTGTGGAGGGAACAAGGGAAGAGCGTGGCGTAGGAAAGCTTGACGTGAGTTTTCACTTTTCTATGTCATCCCTCTCCACTTCCGGAGTGTGCCTACTTCCTTTTCTTTTTAATCCCTATATTTGGAGTGATCTATTATCAAGTTATTTGTAGATAATAATTACTCCCTTTTATTCACTGTTTTCTTCCCCTTTTATTTTCTCCTAAGAAATAAGAGAGTGGATTTGGACCACACAAAACACACCATTGAATTTGGACCACACAAATCAACCCAAAAAAGGAAATAGGGAAGAAAACCTGAATAACCGAAAAAGGAAATAGGGAAGAAAACCCTGAATAGGAGGGAGTAGTTTGCAATAATAAATATTTGGGCCGGGTCAATTCCTGTTTGAGTGTCAGTTTGGGTTATTCGGGTCGGATCAATTTTATCAAGTCTACTTGTATCTAGAGGTGGGCGGGTTTGGGTCGATCAAGCCGGTTGGATCATACTCCGTATTAGATCAGTATGTCTTTTTGAGTCGGGTTAGTACGGGCTCTAATTATTTTATCATATTACTTCAACTATTTACCATTATATGTTTAGTTTCAGGCTTCAGCCATTATTTTGCTTTACGTGTTTGCTATTAAGTCAAACTTATCAAAGTAAAGGCCCTGTATGGTAATTGGTAAATAACATATTGAGCGAAATTAGTAGATTCCGGCCTAATTAATAGTTTGATACTTTGACCATACAATCTACTATTTTCATGTGTTTGGTAAACGGCGTATTCCGGTAGCACATTGATCAGAATCTACGGTTTATGAATACATATTCACTTTATTCATGAAACCATTCTAATTATCTTAAAATCTACTAATTACTAAACATCATTTTTCTAATTCTGTTGATTTGTTTGATAGTCAAACCTGCTACTGAAATCTGCTAACCGTATTCTGCTAACGTTATCCGCTATCATGAATCTACTTTTACTGTTTGCCAAACAGGGCATCTAGAGCTGGACTATACTTCATCTCTTCTTCTTTTGGGTACTCGAAAAAAAGTCTTGGACACATCTATGGCGCAGTCCAATACACTGATCGGAACACCATGGCATTGTTTTAGGCTTGCTCTGAGCATTCTTCCTTAGATCCTTTTAATGGCATTGTTTTAGGCTTGCTCTTGAACATCATTTCTTTAAGCAGATAACCTTAATAAAGGGAAGAGAATCATGATAAAATCATCTCGGATCCGACAGTACACACGGGTTCCTGACCTGTTATTCAAATGAAGCATTGATTCATTGAAGCAATTCATTCATAAGCTTTCCTCTTGGGTAAGGTAATTGAATTGTTGATGGGATCTGTCCATTCCTTTCTTATCTTACCTATGAAGGTGGTCGGAGTATTACAGGGGACTACCAACGGATGCGGTCATACGGATACTCTTCAGTTATGAAGCTATGGCCAGAGCACATTTCTGTTTTCTGTTCTGTACGTTTAACAACTTTTTGCTATCGGGTGTATTGGAATTTATCAATACGTTCTGATAAACATACATGAAAACATATTAAAAAATGTCGAGAACAAAATACTTAAACCGAAAATTTACGTGGGAGATTCGTCATATTACATGTGATCCCTCCTTTTAAAAAAAATGATTTTAATTGATACTCCGTAGTTACTCTTGATCATTCTCTCTCTAACTTATAGAGATGGAAAAATCAAAAAAAAGAAAAAAGAAAAAAAACGTCTTTTGTCTTCTGCTCTCTTTTCCTTTGAGCTTTTCCCAGATCTCTTTTCAAATGGGATTAATTCCCTTGTTTATTTGAACAACTTGCATCTATTGAATGTAAATTTATTCAATAATCTCTCTTGTTCCTTGTTTGTCTCTATTTTTTCCAAGCTTTTCATAATTCAAGTGTACTACTTGGATTTTGCTTCTGTTTATGGCTTGCTTTTAGATCTTGTTGATTATACAAATCAGGGTATTGGGATTCGTGATTTGGGGAGGTCTTTTTATCAGCGACTTCTTGGATCGTCCTTTTCTTTTGATTTGGGTGGCCTTTTCGTCACTCAGCCGCTTGGAGGAGATCATAGCGAGGTCCAGTGTCTGGTTCAGCCGTTTGGAGGTCATCACAAGTACGCGACGATGGCGACGGTTGCGGCTTGGTGAGTTTCGAGACCTATGTAGTCTTTGTTGCCAAGTTTTTGTTGTTAATTGAAGACGAGGTTTCCTTTTCTTCGGGATCGCTCTTTTTGCCTAATTCTTCAGTTTCTTTGTTTGTGGACATTGATTTGCTCTCTAACTTAGAACTGGAGAGCATTTATCAGCATT